>VKOC01028292.1:0-15852 GCA_009364415.1 Spea multiplicata
TTCACAGAGGGGGAAGCAGAAGAGGAGCGACGTGCAACAATAAACACAATGAACACACCAAGCTTGCCAAGTAATCCAGGTACCATAACCAAATACCACTTAAGGAAGGGACATACACGGATGCCCCCACCCTGACCTGAGGTTCCCAGCACTGACAGCCAAGAACCTCCCACCAGTTGTTACCAACCATTTACCACCACATTAACCCCCTGGATACCTGGCAAGCTGCCGCCCCACAGACTGTGACAAACAACAGAAACCAAAACAAAAGATATAAAGGGAGGGAGGTGGGACACGCAACAGGTAAGCTAACCACAAGAATGGTTCCTGAGCCCGGGAAAGCAGCCACTTATATAATCTACCTCCAACTCCACCCCAAAATTTCCCGCCAAAAAGCCTACCCCTCCTCCGCACAACAGTCAGGGCCTACTATAGCTCATGCTGGCCCCCCCATGGGCATCAAGAAGGTTAAGAACATTATATACATCACGGTATAATTATTACCCATTAGATTTGTTATCCTTTGTAATCTCATCTTTTCAAATTAATTGCCAATATATTATTAAAGAAATTATATATTTATTCATCACCAAATGAATGCCATCATTCTATAAATTTTATGCTGACTGATAAAAGTCTCTTCCCAATTATCTCCTATGTCCCCTACTTCAAAGCTGTCACATGTACACTGATTTATTCTGTAAACATTGCCTATTTATCAGTATTTTCTAAATGTTTCTGCCCTTGCCTGCCGTTTAAACCAATATTGACATAGCAAAGAAGATTCAATAGGATCCAAAACATTTATAGTCCTAAAATGAGCCGCATCTAACCCATGCGTCTCCTCTCGCCGGACCCTGCCCCTGACTCCTAATCAGCTGCTAAACTCTATATAAAGGAATCGGGAATCTTCCTTAATGCTAAAGGTTCAAGACATCCAAGGGTCTGCAGGCACTCAAAGCGTGACGATGGGGAGCGATAACTTTTCCGCTGTTAACCTGGCAGACTATCACATCTCTGAAGACTATGGCTTTATACTGGAGAACCCAAAGGTAAGAGGATAGAAATTTATTATATATTTTTTGCTTTATTGTTCATTTTCTTTTATGCATTTATAGCAAATAAACGCTGGCTTACTTTGTATCCTGCTGTGACAAAAACCCATTCATTCTTTCTTTTCCTTATGCTTTCTAAGTTCTTTCTCTTGTGCCCAGCCTGGCTAAAATATTAAATGACCTATTTTACCCTATTTTTATATTAAAGATATTTAGCACAGGTTAACAAATCAGGTATATATCATACTAGATATGTGTATACCTTTTCCTGTCTTTGTCTCGTTAAATTTTTACATTTTAAATACCTTGTATGTATTAGTATTAGGATGTAGTAATAATAATAATAACAAATAATAATTATCCACGCATTTTATGGGTTCAGCAAAGTCTGCTTTTCTGAAAGGTATGAAACAGATTGTCAGCTCTTTTAATAGAAAGTAAAGGTTTACAAATGAGATTACAGACTAGAATGAATGGGACTTTGAGAGCAAACAGTACAACGAGCCAAGATTATAACAGATATTCAGTCACCTGAGATAAGTTTAATAAAAAAATGCAAACACTTAAGATACAGATGCAAGTATAAACCAGTTTTGGCAAGTCAAAAGCATGTATCACAAGTGTAATATAATCACAAAATAAATTAATATGTTTTATATGTATTTTTTCATTAATATTAATTACTAGTTGGGGATACATATATTATTATTATTTATTGTTATATATAGCCCCGTTAGATTCCGCAGTGCTGTGCAAAGGGTAGGAAGGAAAGCAAAAAGAGATAAGGAGTGTGTACACCAAAATATGGAGTTCACATATTTTTTAAATGCTATTTAAATATCTCATATAACATATATCATATTTTACTTAAAGGGGCAGAGAAGGAGTCAATGGAAGTCTCAGAAACACTAATCCCTAATGCAATCTCTTTTAACATTAACAGCCAAGACTTGCTCAACAGGCTAATTATTATTAATAATAATAATATTATAATATTATATATTTTATGTATATAGCACCAACAATTTACGCAGCACTTCTTAAAATACATGTATTCAAGGACAAGACTAGAATTGTCAGACTAAGACAAACCGATACATTAGGTGGACAGACTCCTGCTAATGTGCCATTATGGTAAAAAGAGCAAAGGCTTTACAGAATATTTTATTTTATTTACAAATAAAAAAAACATCTTGGACCTTGTTGCAAACTATTTATTTTTTTAGTCACTGTAAAATTATTTTGCCTTCTGACAGTATTATGGTTTAAAAGTACCTAAAGTTGAAAACTTAGTATGAAGAAGTAGGAGGTCGGGCTATTAAGTGCTGCCTTGAAGCAGAAATGGATCACATGCCAGAGGTGGCTAACATGCCATCAAAAACAGAGCAAAAGTACCGGTAACTGCACTAATCTGTAAGTAATGTTCTAGAACAACATGGCTAATATTTTTGACTTGATATCATCTTGAACGTAGGACACTCTTCCAGAATACTACGAGCCCTGGATGAAAATTGCACAAATGTTACCCCTACTGATCGAAACCAAAAAGTTGCGTGAAGAAGTCCAACAGGTGAGTAACAGAAACATCTGGTCAGAAACATCTGGTCCATCTAGTCTGCCCATCTTCCTGATAAAAAAAAAACCTAAAAAATGCAAAGTAGGAAGGATGAAAAGGCCTTACAGTTCAATGACATTCAGATAATTTGCATTATGATTACCCCATAGCGCTTACATTTTTATGTACAGTACCTCATTTGCAACGTAGCCTGTTTAGTTTCATAGGGCACATGGTATTTTTATATAAAGGCAGCAGTAACATTTATAAATTGATATAACATTTCTAACAATCTGTCGTAAAACCAGAAACATCGTAAAGGTTTCTGTGCTGTTTTTATATGAGTAAAACCCAGAGGGAAGAATTAAACATGCTAACATAACCTTAAATGCACTGTGCCACAAAACATTCAGAGGCATAAGCCGGCGGGTGCTATAAATTAATAATGTTATTCAATTGATCTTATGGGGATTTGTTTGTTTGAAAACTTTTGGGGGATCCTCAGTTGATCTACAGTATTTGGCAGCTCCCAACTATGTGCAGCACTCTTTATGACCACTAGAGGGCAGGAGAGCAACTCGAGGATTCAGCAGGACTGAAGATTCTATCATAGAGTAAAATATTATTATGTTTTTTAAAAGAATGTTGTTTTGAAATCTATCCCACTGTGTTTTCGGTTATTGCTTCTATCATTATCATTTCCTGCACATTCTTTTGTTTTCTTCTAAAAATATCTGACATTATTTATATCCAAGTAGACCACAAAAATAATTCTTCCAATAATGGGATTTTATTGAAGCGTTGAGATCTAGTGATTTGCAGCCACAGCTGTAGTGAGGAATTTATTGCCTTTATATTAAAAAATAATAGTTAAGGAAATATATTTCAGAAATGTTGGATTGTCACTGTATTCTATAATATATGCTTAGCTTATCATGCAAGCTGTCTCACTGGTATTTAATATAAAAGCTGTTGATTCTCTCCCACTTACTTAGATCACATGTTAACATTTGCCAAAGGCTTAATTAGCCAATATTATGTGACATGATTATTGCTTCTTTAAGAAACTTAGTATGACCATAATGTTCCATTATGGAACAACCAACCTAGTTGGTTGCAGTGTAGAGTCCTGGGCCTCAGGGCCCCCCAAGGGTTCTTGTGCGCAAGTGGGCCGTTCATAACTGCTGCGAATGGCATTTGCCGCTAATAAATTAGGTCATTATGTCATTTAAATATAGCTGAACTACTCTTCTTTTAATCCGTAATGCTGACTTGTACCCTGTCGACCCTCTCCGTTGGTCCAGATGCCGGAGCTAGGTTTACAACACCTTACAGGCTACCGAGAGCAGCGCCTTGCGCGGGTCATCCTCAGTCACCTTGTCATGGGATACATATGGCAGGAAGGGGAGCAAGGTGCAGTTAAGGTGAGGCTTGAAGCAGTACATCTGCTTTTCTTTTTCCGGTTTTTGCTTTGTCTCATCTCTTGTTTGTGGGCCATCATCTAATTACTTTATCTGTGCCACTCAGACGCTGCCCCGATCCCTAGCCATCCCATATCATCAACTATCTCAAGTTCTTGGTCTGCCATCAATTATGGTCCACGCCGATTTTGTGTTGGCCAACTGGAAACGGAAGGACCCCCTTGGGTAAGATGAGACTCTACAGGGTTAGTATGTGTATTATGATCCCTGTTTACACAACTGTGATACAAAAGGTCTTTATAGATGTACTGTGTTTACATAATATGCCTGAGAGCAACACTGAATGTAACCGGGGGGATGCAGACTGGTGTTAGGTTGGGGTCTCCCTCCTTTATCTAACAATTAACAGCTATACTGGCTTTATTTACAACCATACACTGCAAGTATGGATAAGGTGGGTTACCCTCCAGAAAAATTCTTTCTGTACTAATTGTTTCTTTCCTTCCTTATTTCTGCACCTGATGGATCCTACGCAGGCCGATGAACATAGAGTAAGTGAATCTATAGATCACTTGTTATTTTTGAAGCTTAAGAGGCGTGGGATTTAGATGATAATAATGTCGTCCCAGACACTGGATGGGTAAATGGGCTGAAACCGCATGTCTAACACTCAATGGGAATGGGGCTTTGATCAGTTGCAAGAGAGAGGCAGCAATTCTCAACTCAAGAGGGCGAGCCTTGTCAGGTGGGTCAGTAAGTGCTGGTACAGTGGCCCTAAACACATTCGACAACATAAAAAAAATGCTGGAACTAACAGGAACCCCTAAACAGGAGCGGTGTTAGCCTCTGTCACAATTCACCATAGCCAGATCCACCTACTGAGTGATCAGATGCCCTGGTGCACCCGAGCTGCTCCAGCTGGGGATATCAGAGATCTCCCTGTAATTGCAGGAGATGACCGTTCATTTCATCATCATCAAAGAGCCAACCATGATGTATCCCTGAGACAGAATGGCATAATAAAGACACGATTTTACTATGCATTCTCTGTGTGTATATATATATTGTTTTTTGGGTCATCATCGAATGACATATATAATTCTCTGCAGGATCAGTGAGTGAAGTGTCAGGGATGTCTTGGATGGTGAACAGTTTAGTAGCCAGTAAATGACAAATATTTGTACCTCTGTCCTGTAGGAATCTGTCAACCATTGTGTCACTCCCTGGAGGAGACAGTCTACAAGGTTTTGTATTGGTCACCTTACTAGTGGAGGTGGCTGCGATCCCAGGTGTCAAGGTGAGGACATACCTGCAAGGGATAGTAACATCTCTTCACTATATCCAACATTCAAAGGCTTATAAAACATTTATCAATCTGGACCTTTACCAGACAAACTTAGATATATTGTGAATCTGTCCATTTGGATCACTGTTATAGGTGGAAAGAGACTGATAAACCCATGGTTGTTTTTTTCATAGTAATTGCACAAGTTGGAACCTGATGCTATGTTTCATGGTGGTCACCATCCCGTAACAAACTAATAAGCACTGAAATGCCGGAGTTGATTATATCAACTAAAAATGATCTGTATGATGTTATAGTGGCTGTTTAGGGGGTACATGAACAGTTTAATAAGCACTGCTGTGCCGGAGTTGATTATATCAACTAAAAATGATCTGTATGATGTTATAGTGGCTGTTTAGGGGGTACTGAAGAGAGTTTTGTTTTGTAGGCTGTCATTCAGGCAGTAAAGGCCATGATACACGAGGAGAGGCAGAATCTGCTTCAAGCTTTAAGGGACATGGCTCTATCCATCAACCAGATGAGCGAGGCGCTGCGTCTTATGTATGGTCAGTGAGTTGGTTTATTATCCATGCTTTCATGCTCTCTGATGTCACTTTTCTACTGAATATCATCTAATCCTCAATGTTCAAACCACAAGCATTGTAATGTAATAATCTCTGTCTACATGTTATTTTAATTTAGACTTTGACGGCAGATAAGAACCCATCTAGTGTGCTAGGTTTTCCTACCGTAAAGACTCAGACCTTACTCTGCCCTTGGTATTGTCGTAGATACAGAATATGTCTATCAGCTGTTTAAATTCCCTAAGTAATTCTCCTCACTCAGTTATGTGCTCACTCACATTATGTTTTTCCACAGATTATGTGGATTCTGATGTATATTACAACACAATCCGGATTTTCCTCTCGGGGTAAGTGTGTATACTGTTGTTAACAGAGGATCCACAATGTGGATGGCAACCTCCTCAGCGCTGAAAGCTATACCTGGGAACTCATACAGGACATCGAGCCTCCAGGTTTTTATTCTGAGGTTAGGATAAAGGAGCATCTTCTCAGGATCGCCCTGCATGTTATTCATTTTTAATGTTGTGATATTTTAACCTCTCGGCTAATACTTTCCTTATTACTGTAGTGTGTTTACATTTTTCCTTGAAGACAGGTGATCTGCCTGGTCACTGTGTTTATCCTTTATATTCTAATACAAATAAAAGATTAACTATAGGATAACTCTTGATCTATATTTATTTGCTAATAAGAAGCAATCTATTCAACCGAACGCACAGATGGAATGTTACCCTAGAGCCACCATGTCATTTTTATTTGCCAAGTGCACTTTAAGATATGCCCAAGGCCAAGTAACAAAAACTATTTGGCCACCATGCTTGGTTCCAGAAGACTTGAGAAGTGGCCTTATACGGTCCACTCCTAAATGTATGTCCTGTGAAATTCATGAAGTTATAATTGCTTTAGAAGATGTGTTCGTCACCCAGGAAGATCTTCCAGGCATTCCCAGATCATGAGTAGCAATAGCTATATTTATATTGTTAGAAGGGTGATTTTCCGGGAGATCATCATCATAATAGACTACAAATTACAACATATTTTACTGTTGATGTGAGTTTGCACTTAAAATAAGTTATATTAGATGGGATCGAATCTGGTACTTCTGCAGAATGCTACAGTCATGCAACGTTGATCGTAATTATTTTTGTGCAATAAAAATCCCTTCCCATTGCCACCCTAAATATCACCCTTTCTCACATCCACCCTTTATCACGTCTTCGTCTTCGTTCTTTGGTTAGTATGTCATACTTTTGTTTTTCAGGATAAATTTAGTTCCCTTTTCCCTTGGTTCCCCCAGGAAGTCTAGTTTATTTTTAGGGATAGTAGTGGAATTGGAGATTTCCTTTGGGAGTGAGGGTTGTATAAAAAATGTCAAGAAGCACATACTTCCACATGTTTGTGTGAAACATTAGAAAATGAATGCTGATTTTTTTTTTAGATAGGGGATGGTGTTCTGGAATTAATCTGCAAATTGTTGCTTATTCATATAGACGCCAAAGGTTACTATCATTGTGATTTTTTTTATGGGTGAAATGAGATGGACCAACCTAATTATGCATTATGTAGAGCCAAACCCTTGTGTGTTAGTCTTGTAAGAAAGGCCAAATGGGCCCTACATAATACAATATTAAATCAGATTACTTTGAAACCATGGGTGTTTACGTGGAAGCGCATAGTACAGCACTGCAACTGACCCCGAAACTCTTCTTCAACTAATTCTTTAATAGTCATAAAGATTATATTGTATTGACTTGTAAATGTTGCAACCAAAAAGGGTTGTTACTACATATGTGAAAGCGAAGATTCTAAACTATTAGTATTTAAGGAGCGATCGAGGCTTGTGCGATCAAGCCCCCCGATGTCCCACCGCTCAATGGGCCAGTTAGATGGAAGATCTTTACTCTCCTCAACTGGCCAGAATTCATGCATTTTGCTTATTAACGAAGTCATTTTCCTGCATTCCCTTTCTTAAAGGTAGCTTTTATTGTGTTTGAGATGCTGACCACGCAGGGGGGTCCCCGGGGTGCTGCTCTAGGTTAGACCTAGGGCAGTGCCCAAAGTAAATATGTCACTGATGTAGAATATGAAAGAAGTAGCTGAACTGTGTGGCCCTAAGTGATTATGGTCAAATTCTGAGACTCAGAGGAAAACCCTGAGAGTTCCCAGGTGCATGTGAGGATGTCTCTTGTCCACGTGCGCTACGGTATAAAAGTATCTACATGAAGGAATACAATGCTTGTACTGTGTGCACAAGTGGTCTTGGTGAAAGCTGTGTTGTATGCATAACATTGGCAGTGCAGCTACGATGCCCTCACATGTTGTTATTCAGGTGGAAGAATAACCCATCCATGCCTGATGGCCTGATTTACGAGGGGGCAGCAGAGGAGCCGTTGCATTTCTCCGGGGGGAGTGCGGCCCAGAGCTCCGTGTTTCACGTCTTCGATGAATTATTTGGAATTCAGCATCAACCTGAGAGCGGTAAGTGAAATTATAGCAGAACAAGGTCTCAATTCTCACAAGAAAAGTTAGACACTTGCCTAGAATGCATCTTTTCGAGGATGCCCCACGAGCAAGCATACAGAGGTAAATGCACAGTATGTTTATGTGTTGAGCTCCCTGCTGGTGAGTCCAATATCTATTTTCCATGTTTCTAGTAGAAGGCCAGTAGGTAGACCCCTCTTCCCGCGCCTTCAATGATGTGGCAAAACATGATGTCACATTCTTACACCATTAATGATCACGCAAGGAAGAGACAAATATGATCACATCTTTCTTACACATGCATACAAGACAACGGGGATATCATATCTCATATGGATCAGCATGAGCCTCAATACTCCCCAACATTTCAGGCATCCAAAGCTGCAGAAGCACAGACCTTGATTGATTCTATAGTTCCGTTAGTCAACCAAGCGAGGTCCTCTGATCTCCTCAACTGACCAGTGATCACCATAGTGGGGCAACATGGCAAGACAATGCCCGAAGTATAGTACATACTGCACACTTTCATATCTTCCACTGAGCATAAGGATGCTGTAGGCAGTGAGTGGGTTTCTAGGAGTTATAGCAAGAGAGATGTTAAGATCCCCTTAAAACAGATTATTTTCTTTACCTAAATCCTACAATTTACCGTTCTATACACTCAGTAAAACCCGTAGTATGGTGTTTAAAGATTAAATATGCAACAGAAACACACTTTATATACTTAGCGTGGAAACCAGCATCAACATCTGAAAATCCTGTTTTTAAGAATGTCATAATTGCTCCCCATTAGGTTATCTTCTGTTTATGTTAATGATTGTTTCGGGCAGTATTCATATGGATAGGTGATGAGAAAGGAGAGCTAAGAGGTCTCACTTTTAACGAGGTGAACTTCTAAACTAAACAGAACACATTACAGGTAGTTTCAATAAATGAATCTACACACAGTATAAGCTGGGACAGCAACAGTTCCACTGTAAGGATGAGGAAACAATCTATCACGGAATAGAGTAGGTTGTTCCATATGCACTTGTGAGATTTGTGTAATGTTTTTGGACCCACCAGGAAATGGGATGTGGGTGGAAAGAAAGTTCCTTCAAGGTGGATCGAAGAGTAATGATGCAGTAATGGTTATCGCAGTGCACCCTCGTTTCATCATTGATTCCTCTTCTTTTACCGTAGCGGACTTCCTCCTGAAGATGCGTCAGTACATGCCTCCCGCACACCAGGACTTCATAGAGCGGATTAAGAAGGTTCCTAATCTGGCCGGGTACATTCAGAGATCAGAAGACCCTGACCTCCTAGCGGCCTTTAACCAGTGCATTACTGCTCTTACTGAGCTACGCTCCCTTCACATCCGCATTGTCTCCAAATTTGTGACAGCCGCCGGTGCACGGGCACGGATGAACCAGCCCGTAAAAGAGAAAGAGGTCATAAAGGTGCAAGAGAGGGGCACAGGGGGCTCGCAGGCCATGCTTTTTTTAAAGAGTGTTAGGGATACCTGTAAAGAGGGCCTCTTAAAGAGCAATACAACTGAGATAACCCTAAATAAATGATTTACTTTGTTAGATAACCCATAGGCCACTAAATTGTATTAATTACATCATCAGAGCAACTTAATGCTACCATAAGTCATTATCCAAGAAAAAACTTGCCATGAGACCAGGATCAAAATGGCAAGTCCCCACATTATGTGGTAAAATATGAGTTTAAATGTCATGTAATTTATTAAAGTCTTTCTTTCACTGGTTCAGCTTTGATTTTTTTTCCTGTCGCATTGGTGCTCTTGCCAGCCTGCCCAGCCATACACAGCTTTTCGGTGCAGGCAGTTCATATCCAAGATGGCTTCCAAGAAGATGTGGTAGCCCCCTAAGGCACATGTTGGTCCACTTTATGCACCTATGTGTAGTCCTCATGTTACATTGACTCATCTTACAATGATTCACACTTGCATCATGCCTCATTCTCACAGACACACTCCAAAATCTTGTGGACAGCCTTCACAGGAAGCCATTGGAGTTCAGTGAACTCATTGTCATGTTCAAGAAACCAGTTTGAGATGATGTGAGCTTTGTGACATGGGGCATTATCCTGCTGGAAGTAGCCATCAGAAGATAGGTACACTGTGGTCATAATGGGATGATATGGACAGCAACAATACTCAGGTAGGCTGTCACGTTTAAATGATGCTCAATTGGTACTAAGGGGCCCAAAGTGTGCCAAGAAAATGTCCTCCACACCGTTACACACCACCAGCCTGAACCGTTGATACAAGGCAGGATGGATCCATGCTTTCATGTTGTTTACATTAAAGTCTGACCCTGCCATCTGAATGCTGCAGCTGGAATCAAGACTCATCAGACCAGGCAACCGACTTTCTGTGTGAATTGTAACCTCAGTTTCTTGTTCTTAGCTGGCAGGAGTGGCACCCGGTGTGGTCTTCTGCTGCTGTAGCCCAGCTGCTTCAAGTTTCGATGTTGTGCGTTCAGAGATGGTATTCTGCATACCTTGGTTGTAACGAGTGGTTATTTGAGTTACTGTTGCCTTTCTGTGATCTGGAACCAGTCTGCCCATTCTCTTCTGACCACTAACATCAACAAGGCATTTTCAGCCGCACGACTGTCGCTCACTGGATATTTTCTCTTTTTCAGACCATTCTCTTTAATTCTCTGTGGTTGTGCGTGAAAATCCCAGTAGATCAGCAGTTTCTGAAATCCTCAGACCACTCCGTCTGGCACCAACAACCACCATGCCACGTTCAAAGTCACTTAAATCCCCTTCCTTCCCCATTCTGATGCTCAGTTTGAACATCAGCAAGTTGTCTTGACCACGAGTTGCTGCCATGTGATTGGCTGATTAGCAACTTTTTGTTAACAAGCAATGGAACAGGTGTACCTAATAAAGTGGCCAGTGAGTGTATTTTCAAGCACTCACATACAGGTGTATTATATTAATGACCACAGGGTGGCAGTATTGAAATATTACACCGTTCTAGAATTCAGCGTTACGCTTAGTCCGCATCTTATACTCTGATGTTCAGTCTGAAAGCGGCCTTCCTATAGCAGTTCTCAAGAAGGGAATTTATCATTAACCATGATGTAAAGAATGAAAGTAACCTTGCTGCAGCACCTCGGCTGGAAGGCCACTGTGAGGCTTAGACCTTCCCTGGTGAACTCATGAAACTACAGGGCTTTACTGGCTTTCCTCTGGAAAGGACAAGCCAAGAACTGAAAGGGAACGGTGTGGCCCATAGGTCTTCATCATTGGGTGCTTAGCACTGGGAAAATGGTGAAAAAGAAACTAAATTGGGACAAATGCAAAACCCAACAAAAGATGCATTTGAGATAAATAAGTGGCCACCTCAGAGGCTCAAAGTGTCAAGTGCTCAAAACCAGGTGCAGTGCATTAGCCCCATGGCTTGCGCGACCACCAATGGGTAAGGCATGTCCCCATGGGATTAAAAAAAGCACCTCTGGCTTTATAACCCTTGGCACCCCATCCCAAAAGAAAGAAATAGGATAATTCTCACAGCTATGTCGGTTGCTTGTGAAAGTTCCGAGTCGTTTTTTTTCTAGCTCTCCCCACGTCACAAGCGAACATTAATGTGGATTCATGTTTTTTTTGCATCATATGGACTTTTGTGAATGAGAAACTGTAATAATCCCATGCTGTGGGACAATCCTGTAATATCCAGAACAAACTCAGAGATACGTGTTAGTTACAGATTAGGGAAGTGTCCCCCGAGGGAGAGTTCTAGGAATCGAGAGCAGAGTTTTGCCAACTCATGGAATGTTTTGATCTAAAACATGGGCAAAAGAAACATTTTTATCACTGTGTGAATGGAAGAGCCCTGTAAGTGTATCGGATTGTATCGTATTGATGCACTGAAAGCATTTCCAACATAGATGAGTAACAAATATACTTCCAAGACAGGGCAAGCCCTTGGCCTATTGGTAATTTAAGTGGCCCCTTCTCATTATCCTTCTTCTATTAATGGATCTGTAGTCATACCAACGTCATGAGAATAAACTGAGTACATCTCTCATAAAATATTTTTTAGCAGAAAATGAGGTATTCCTGCCGAATGTTCCACGTTTAGTGTTTTGCACCATAGGCTTATGGGAGCCAAAGTGTACCAACACCATCGTACATAGTAGATCCAACCTTTACTTTACTGAGAGGGTGGTAGATAAGTGGAATAAACCACCAGCAGAAGTGGTAGCGCTTAACACAATTAGGGAATTTAAACAGGCTTGGAATAGGCATACAGCTATATTGAATCTAAGATGAGACCAAAGACTGATTAAGGTTTGAGTCTCAATCACTGCGTCATAATCAAGACCAGTAGGGTTATTGTCCAATTCAGTAATGAAAATGTTTAAAAACCCATTAACGGCTTACAGATGTAATCAGATTTTTAGTAGCCTCGACATCTTCCTAAATCATGCAGGGCCATCTTAGAACCTCCTGCAGGTGGAGATCACCAGGGCTGGTCCATCATAACGCGTTGTCAGAAGTAAGAAAGCTACAGCTAGCTTATTTTCCTTATTGGATCCGTCCCAAGTTCTCTCTTTTTCAACACATTATTTTACAAAGTTTTTTTTTAACGTAAACAGGAGACTCGAAATCAGTTCAGAGAAGCGAATGATGACAGATGACTGTAGACTCAGTTACCGCCACGTAAACACGAGCACGTACTCATATAGGCACACGCCAAGAGTGTTTTATTATGGTATAGCTTTTATTATAAAGAGAAATATAATGATTTATAAAAGCCATCACTCCATATAAAGAAGATTTTTTACTCCTTTCTTGTTCAGGGCTGTAGCTATGAGGGCCTTTAAAGGAACTCTTTATACCGCAAACCTTTTATTTTTATGCATGCTGAGACGGGCCCTTCTTTACGTTATGTTTCGGTTTGTCTGTCAGTTCTTTGAATGTACGGATTGTAAGAACTGCTGCGTAAAGTTTTGGCGCTACATAAATAAAAGATAATGGAATAAATGTGACATCCATACCAAAGCACTCTCACATTTTTAATATGGCATAAAAGCAATACTGGTGGAAAGTTTAGAAAAAAACAAGTGGTTTATCCCCATGGCAACAATTGGGATGGTCCAGTCAGCAGGAACCTTTTTTGGGTTGCTATGGTAATACTCTATTGTTTGCAGCATGAACCACGCATGAGTTCACGTGTAGTAACTGGGAGTTTAACTTGAGAAAACCTGCGAATGTGCATTTGACTTGCTATGGGTATACAATACACATTCCCCGGGGTTATCCATCATATCATCTGGGAAGATGTTCAAGGCCCAGATGCTCTTGGAGGCCCATGCCAAGGCGGTTTGCCAGAAAGAACTGCATGCTCTTTAGGCCAAAACATTGATTCTTCTTTTAAAAGAGTTGTTCGGGATCCCAGGCTCGCCCCACACAATATGGCGGTGTTTCAGTACACACCAAAAGACACTGGAATGTGAGCGACTCCATCGAATATTACTGTTATTACAGCTGAGGAGGGAGAATACTAGTAAGGAATAGGGTAATGGGTACCAAATGAGAGCAATACCCCAAAAATGAGGTCCAAGAAGCGAGTCCTGGAAGTCTGCCTATACGTGCCTATCACAATGAGCTGCCCTGTCCTAGAGCTCACTCTTCCAGTCCTTTTATGGCTCGGTCAGGTCCTAGAGGTGCAAAGCTTTTTTATTGTATTTTGGTACATGCAGTCCTAGAGGCGATAAGTGAAGGAGTATTCTTGCTTGCTTATAGTCTGTCTCCCCCTCCGAGTCTGGCGTCTCCATCCACAATGCAATACAGGAAGCCTCTTCTATCCAAGGTCTTTTGGGTGTTTCCTGTGCACACATCTTAACCCCTTCACTGCCGGAGAGGGTATGGCCGTGTCACCAAATGTATCCAAGTGCCCGTTAACGTCGATCCAGAAGAGCACCAACAATAGTTCATCGAACTTTATCGATTCGCATTTTTGAACCTCGGTGACTATAATACTAAAAAGCTATAAAAAAATATCGAATTGTTCCCAGTTATGTTGGTTTTCTACACCAAACAGATCTCCGGGGTCATCGGTATCAACCCTTTAGAACTGATTTGTAAGCAACGCGTGTCGCAGCTGCTACCGGAAAAGATTTCCCTTTGGATCTGATAAAGACAAATATTATTTACGTGACCATATTTTATACCAGCAGAGTACTGTATACTGATATATAATATGTATTAGTAATGCTTGTTTTTAACTGTTCATGAAAAAACAGAAGAATCCGCATTTTTTCTCTTTCTGTTTCAATTGTGTTTGTTAAATATTTTTACTGTCCCTTTTGTAACAGCGCTCCGGAATCTGCTGGCGCTATAAAAATGAATGGAATGTTAATGAAAAATAGATGCATAGTGCTCTGTGTATAAGCGTGTAATACAGATACACGCTGCTCTGTGTGTATAATAGAGAAAGCTCTGAACGTAATACAGATACACGCCGCATAATACAGATACACGCCGCATAATACAGATACACGCCGCGTAATTACAGCTACACGACTGCTCTTTGTGTATAATAGAGAAAGCTACTCTGAACGTAATACAGATACATTCCGCGTAATACAGGATACACGGCCGCCGTAATTACAGATACACGCCGCGTTAATTTACAGATACACGCTGCTCTGTGTAGTATACATAGAGAACGCGTGCGCTGAACGTTAATACACGATTACACGCCGCATAATTACAGATATCACGCCGCCATAATACAGACCGGATACACGCCGCGTAATACAGTAGTACACGCTTGCTCTGTGTGTATAATAGAGGGAAAAGCTCTCGAATCGTATAATTACAGATATACCACGCCGCATAATACAGATACACCGGCCGCGTTAATAACATCAGTATACACGCCTGCTCTGTGTGTATAACTAGAGACTAAGCTCTGAACGTAATACGTATAACGACGCCGACGTAATTACAGATACACGTCACATAATAACAACGCATACCACGCGCCGACGCGAATACAGATACACGCTGCTCTGCGATGTTATAATAGAGAAAGACTGCTGAAACGCGTAATACAAGATTACACGAGACCGCGTAATACAGATACACGCCGCGTTATATTAACAGTAATTACCAGCGACTTGCTTTCTTTGTGTGCTTATGAATAGAATGAAAAGCTCCTGAACGTAATTATCACGATACCACGCCGCATGAATACAGATACACACGCTGCCTCTGTGTTGTATAATAGAAGAAGCTCCTGAACGTTGAATACAGATAACACGGCCGCGTAATACAGATACACGCCGCATAATACAGATACACGCCGCGTAATACAGATACACACTGCTCTGCGTGTATAATACAGAAAGCTCTGCACGCAATACATATACACGCTGCGTAATACAGATACATGCCGTGTAATACAGATATACACGCCGCTTGGTGTGTAATTAATACAGATACA
>VKOC01028293.1:0-15547 GCA_009364415.1 Spea multiplicata
TTAAAAGGGTCCTTTAACATCACATTGGGGAAAAAAAGAACGACGGGGGGAAATGAAAAAAAATTGTGCGTCTTAATTACAGTCTGTTTTATAAACGTATCTCATGATTTTTAAGACACAGATGTTTTATTGTTTTCATTCCTTTATGAAGCTCGGTTGATGCTGGAAGACAGAAAAGGGAGCCCCCGCCTCCGCTGCATGACTGCGCAGAACGGCGCCCACGGTCTCTGCCTTTATTCTATCCACTTTTTGCATGGGTTAAGCAGTTGGGGGGTAGGGGATTTGTATTCTCCAGAGATTCACTCTGCCTTATCAATTCGAGAGCGTCAGTGAGACAAGCAATGCGGCGCCGGGGTGTCCCTTATTCGCTCTTCCATCCAGAGGAAGGTCTTGGGAAGAACCCTCTCTGTGTTCATACACTTATTTAACCTAGGGCTTTACGGTCTTACCGATACAAGCCAATGCTTTACGTAGGAACCGAGGAAACATTTCCTTGAAACAGATCCAAAAGTACTAGAAGAGAGGGTATGTTGGGTCAAATAAGGATTTTTTTGGGAGCTGCTACATTCCCCTATCTGAGGTTCCACCTCCAAGATCATGGACTTAGGTGAAACCTCTGCTAACCTAGGAAGACTTACTGATGGTGCCCCAAGTTGGAGAGCCAATATATTAATTTTAGGTCTGTTATGGACATTTATACCCGCTAGGCTGTCCGTAACAAAAAGAGAAAGCCGGTGGGTTAATATCTGTTTACGTAAATAACTAAAGAAGCAGGTTATGATAATATTACGAGATAAACCTAGAAAAACGTAATATAAAGTAAATAGAAAAACATGCTGATCAAATATCGTTTTATACTGTTTTTTTTGGACACTTAGTTCGATTTTTTTTACGGTATCTAGAATTTTTTGTAGACATGAAGTTAATAACCAAATTTTATAAACCGAATTTAAAAAAATATTATATTTTTTTATAGTATATTTTATTGCTAATTTATGTGTGAGACAATATATTACCATTCTTATATTTAGAACTTTTTCCGTATTAGCCTTTAACAATTACAGCGAGCCTATGTTACCTTGGCTCATATAAAGTTACGCGGTCGGACATTCCACGCGCTCGCCGGCGTAGCCGCTCGCCGTTCCCTTAATTTCGGGTTTTGTACATGCTTGACACATTATAAGCGTCTAAGGTTGGAAACAAAAAAATTCATCATTAAAAGCAATTATCAAATTAAAAGCATTTATCAAAATTAAGGCATCCTCAACAATATTGACGGCCTTGTTATCTTCGATTTTCCCAACCCCCCAAATCCCCTTCCCATTGGGGCTCACGGAACACTTCACGTCGAAGATTGACAACTCAATTACCTAGATATGGTAGAATTAATTAATTTGTTCTTAATTGGGAAGGCGAAGTGCAGTTCCTGCCGCAGGATGAGAGAGCCGCGAGTTCAGAGTTGGATTTTTTTTTTTTTCTTATACTAGGCGGTAGAAACAATGAGCCAACCACGGGGTTGAAATTACACTCAACTGCGCTCGGACAATCATTTTATTTTGTATCTAAATTTAAAAAAATGAAAAGAAACATTGGGGTGATACATATTTGTATATAAATTATTTATTTTAATATCATTATTTAAATATATAATATAAATTATATAATATAAATTAGTATTATATTATTATTTATTATATATTTAATATAAAATTTCCATATAAGGCCATGATATCTTTCATCAGTCAACCTAGAACCAGATGTACAATCACCATATAGGTCCCTTTTTGACCTCAAAGTTCTACATAACAATACGACCTCAGTCTAGGTGGACTGGAGCCAAGTTAGACCGCCATGAATATACTTTATTCAAAGACTTTATTGTATATCATTGATCCGGCCTCTGCGGCTCTTTGCAACTGGCCCACCACTCACCCCGCGGCTTAGATTCGGCCGGTCTCCTTAAGTTTGGCTACGAGATCCTCCACGGTTTCCACTTTAATGCCGGACTGTCTCTGAGGAGGATCTTCTACGCTCAAGATCTTCACGCGACTCGTTGTGTCCACCCCTAAATCCGAAGGCTTCACAGTTTCGATTTTCTTCTTCTTGGCTTTCTGTGGTTTAGAGAGAAAGAACCCCCCCAAAACAAACAAAGCGTGAGTCAAGTTCATAGAGCAACGTGACCATTCATGAAGGCAGGCGAACCCCTTAGGTTCTAAATGGCGGTGGCTTCACCGGCCATGACCAAGCAATTCATTCCTCGGCAGCCCCGTCTCACCATGATGTTTGGCAGGGTGGCGTATCTTGGCTCATTCAGCCGCAGGTCGGCGGTCACCACGGCGGGGAGCTTCAAGCTGATGGTCTCCAGCCCTCCGTCTACTTCCCGTACGACGGTCAGCTTCTCCCCTTCGACCTTCAGCTCCGACGCAAACGTCCCCTGAACGGAAACAAGTAGAAAATATGACTAAAATTATGAAAAATCGGTCTGTTGCCCTCGCAATGACAGACAACCTCCCGGTTCTTCTACAGAGTCCATGTAACACCAAAGGGGGGGCGGGGTTGGGTGTCCGATCCATGGAAAATCTAATAAACACTGGGTTTCTACACCAAAAATATGAACTGGACAAAATTTGACCCAAATCAAGAATTGTTTCGGTTTAAAGCTGCAGTTCCACCTAAGCTACTCACTGCTTTTGTTGTTGCTACCAATATACCGCCGCCCCCCCCCCATACGTTTGTTGTTGTTTATCGAGGGTATTTTTGTAAGAAAAGGGGTCAGAACACGGAATCAATAAAACTCATTTCTCTATGAACACAACAATGTATCCAAAACCCTGTAAAACGCGATGCGCGGCTCCATAGCGGCGTAACACGGAATAGAATCAAAGACTTCTAAGCTCCGCGTTACTCCACAGGGGGGGTTTAAACCTCATCAGCGCAGCTAATTCTCTCACTTTGCAATGGGGGGGGGAAAGAAAGCCAGTTACCTGAGGCCAGTCAAGCAGAGCTGCGGTCATCTGTCCGGTCTGATTACAATCATCATCAATGGCCTAAAAAAAAAGGGAAGCGGTACAAGGCGGTGAGCTCGGGGGCAGGTCTGCTCGATCCGGACACGTCATCAGAGACGGAGGGCAGAAGGAATGAGATTATATACATAATGTATAGAACATCAAAAGGTGGTCTGCGTGGGGGTCCTCTAAAAACATTTCAGAGGTTAAATTCCCCCCTCCGCTTCTCGCTGGATTATGCGAGTTACCCCCGAGTTACCCACCTGCTTCCCCAGCAGCACGAGGTTCGCGTTCTCTTTCTTGGCTAAGGCAGCGATGATCTTGGAGACCTGGAAGGGTCCGAGGGATTCGAAGTCCTTTGCGGGAACGTCCACGTGAATTCCGCGGTCGGCCCCCATAGCCAACGCCGTCCGGATGGTCTCCTGGCGATACAGAGTGGGACAGAATGACCACCGGACACAGGACGGCCCCGACAATTAGACTGTCAATCCGTGCCACATTTGGAAAGACTCCCATTACCCCCCCCCCCCCCCCCCAATCACACAGACTCCCATTAATTTTCTTTCTTTGAAGCTCTGAAGATCTGGGGTTTGGGGATGGAGCCGTATAATCGGAGGGGGTGAACCCCCTTTGGAAGAAAGTGCGAGGGGTGGAGAGGAACGCACGGGGCAGCCCCAAGCGCCTTCATCCAGCCCGGGTTTGGTAAACAAGAATAAATAAAAAAAAACAAGGATCAAAGTGCGGAGAGAATTACCAGAGCAGAAAAGCAGAACTGACAGGTCTGTGGACGGCTGGCGGAGCATCGCTGGGAGGAGCGTGGGCAGGGGGGTTGGTTTGGGGGGGGGGCGTTCGATGAGGCAGTGCGGCTCTGTCGTTGCGGGGAGGGCAGGACATGGAGACGATAGCTCTGGAACTTAATGCTTTATGGCGGGATCCAGATTTTAAGCCCGGCCACGCGGGGCTGCTTGGCAGCTCTGGCGTGCGCGGCTGAGAATACAGACGTACATCCCAGAACACGCGTAACCATCACCTTTAACCCCTGATTGCCCGGCAGCTGGGTGTCCGCGGTCAGTTAACCCTTCAGTGAGAGTCGGAAGCCGAATGGTTAATCTAAATATGGGAGCCATGTTGGGCTTATTTTTCAGCTCCAGTAACTAAAAAGGGACCAGGCTGTCCATGCGTGGAGGACCGCTTTAACCCCCCCCCCCTCTGCATATCTGCGCTCCTGAACACGACGACTCCGTGACAGACAGAAAGCCGATACGGGGCCGTCTGACGCGGCAGAGCGACCGAGGCGGAAACGCGAGAGCATTTGGGCTAATGAATGGCGCTCCCGTGCGAGAGCGATGGTGACAGCGCCAAAGTGAATCGGTGACACAAACACACGGGGGGACGCGCGGACCACCGACGACGTACACGCACGACAGGAGGCGAGACGCGGTGGAACCCACCGAACACGCGAGTGCGCCGCAAGAAATAAAGAGGGTAATTATGCTTTATAAGTATCTATGTAACATAGTAGATACCTGGAATAGCCACCGGCGCCACCTGGTGGTCAAAGAGAGTACTGCTTACATTTCATAAAGCATCCTTCTCACCCCAGCTGGGGCAATAGTTTAAAGATTGGGCTCAGATTTCCTGTTGCTTCCGCGGAGGGGGATAACTTATCCCAGCGGGGTATTCTGTGCTCGGATGTAACGTCAGGAACGTTTACTTTGCTGGTGGATCAGGTGGTGGTGGATCAGTGGAACAGCCTCCCAGCAGAAAGGGTAGAGGGGGTATTAAACATGCATGGGATAGACATACGGCTCCTGAATCTGAAGCTTTGCGTTCTGCTTTACAATTTCTTTTATGGAAAACACAGAACGTCGCAGCCATGTGTGTCGGTTTTAACCATCGCCCGGCCGCAGCCCATGATTAATATGTAGCCGGCCCGCGTGTGATACGTCTCGTGTCTGTATGCGGGGTTTCCAGCCCCCAGGACTCAGCGGTCTCTCTCTGACTGATCCGCAGCCGAATCCATCAATAATGCCAATTACTGCCCCACGCCGGCAGCCAAAGCTCATGCGCTCCTTCACCGTAACGAGATGTGACAGCGCCCCCCCCCCATCCCCCTCCTCGCCGTCCACCATTCACTCAGTGGGAAGGCGACGGCCGGGGGTTCTTTCACAGAGCCCCGGAGCATGTCTAAAAGAACGTTCTGCTGAGGGGACATTCGATTACTTTATGCTGCGGATTCCTGTACGGCCGGAGGACCATTTTTTTTCCGGGGCAAATCCAGAAAAGTAGCTCTCGATAGGCATTTATCAGCTAAGCGCACGTGGAGTAGATCGAGCCCCGACGCGCACCGACAGGACGTTAGTGACTGAGGCCGGATCGCTGTATCGTTTCACCCGTCAGTCCCGTGATCAGTAAATGTATGGATCAAAAGACAAGCTGGCCTTTTAAAACATGTTAATATCGCGTTGCCCGCTATGCAAATGAGCATGCCTGATTTGCATACCGAGACGGATGGTCAAATGAGGCAGGAGCAGCAATTTTTTTGCCAAGTAGCTAACAGCAGTTCTAGAACTACCACTCCCATGATGCAACAGCACATTACAGGCTGTCGAGGATATCGGCAAGATCGGCCCCCCATCCGGCCCCCGTCCGTTTCTCCTGCTGTAAAGACTCAAACTCAATCAGTCGTTGGTCTCGTCTTAGATTCAGGAGCCGTATGTCTATCCCATGCATGTTTAATACCCCTCACTGTATTTCCCTCTACCACCTCTGCTGGGAGGCTGTTCCACTTCCAGCTCTGGGAAAGATAAGCTCTCTCCTTTCCAAAGAATGATAAAGTAAGCAGTTCTTTTGGAGGGAATATCTGTAAGTGGGGAGAGCTTTTATCGTGCGCAGCACTGGCCCATTTCTCATAGTATCAGTTCTGAAATTATTTTATTCCCCCAGGAAACCCAGGCGGTCGCAGCCGATGGTTCCTACGGACAGGGAATGTGGTTGCAGCGACCCGGAAGGCATGATGGTGAAGGCTGGTTTTGTGTCTGGCAGCCAAGGAAGGGGAATAACATGATGGGGAGGGACACCGTAATAGAGCGGGGTAACCGCCGGCAGCAGGGGGTAACCAAGTAACACCGTAACACACGCTTACTCTACCGAGTTACAAAAATCCTTTAACCGGGTTCTGCGAAGTGACGTCATGTGATAACCTGGGGACCGGGCGGCCTTCAGAAGGTAATGAATGTGGCAATAAGATATCAACGGGGGTTATGTGATATCCTCTGTATGTCATTACACACAACACACACACAACACACCTGCCATTCGCACGCACATATTCCCACTGGAAGTTGCGTTTTAATGGAATCTCTTCAAGGACATACAGAGTCCCTTTATCACTCCCATCACTCCCGTGTTCCAATGGCCCTTTATCACTCCATCACTCCGTGTTCAATGGCCCTTTATCCTCCATCACCCGGTGTTCCAATGGCCCTTTATCCTCCGTGTTCAATGGCCTTTATCCCTCCATCACTCCTGTGTTTTATTGACCCTTTATGTCCTCCTATCACGCCCTTGTTCCAATGGCCTTTATACTCCATCCTCCCGTGTTCAACGACGCTATGCTCCCATCTCCTGTGTTGTGGCACGTTGTGTCCGCTGATCCAAGTTTAGGTTTAAAAGGCTATTTGATGGTTAGAAACCCTTTTTTAATTGTCCAATAACGTCCTTGTTTTCCATCAAAACAGCCGAGTGACCCCAAACCTTTGACCGTTCGCGCCTGAATATATATTTTACACCCAGAGAACGACAAATAAAGACATAGAGATAAAGGAGTACGAGACGGACGAGAAGTGGGAGCCGCTCCTGGTTAATTATATTTTCTTCCGAGTATCTCTTAGCCGAGACAATAACCTCCGTGTCTAAATCACCCAAATAATGCAGAACGCGTCTCATCAAACCCGCGGCGGGGTGGAAATATTTCCGGAATGACACCGAGTGAAAATTGTGCCGCTATTTATCTGATGTTCTGTGACTGCGGACGATTACGTTAACCCTTCGCAGAGCCATTGCTTTCAGGTTTCTTTGCCACACATTGGATTCGCAGGAAGGTGTGAATTGAAAGCGAGGGCAGCGAGGAACGGGAAGCGCTCTTCTAAAGCGAGGAACGGGAAGCAATATCGATGCCCAGACAGAAAATGCAAATATTTGGAACATTAAAACAAAAAATGATATATATTTGGGCAGGGGGTGGGGAAGGAGGAGAATATGGGGTAAGATGCCCTCCTATTATCACGGATAATAAGACCAGGATCTGTAATTGGCATCGCTGGGGTCACAGGTAATCAAGATTCAGGGATATAAGGGGGGGTCTGTACCTGGCATTGTTGGGGTCCGCAGCTTACGGCAATTATTTCACCGACAATCTTCTTCTCCTTTAACCTGACGGCCTCTTCCACCGCAATCTCGCAGAAAGGGTTCATCGAATGCTTCACGCCATCGGTCACCACGCCGGTCTTATCCGGCTTTACGCGCACCTGAGGACAAGGAAGCAGGGGGGTTAAGGGATAAAGTGAGCGCACACTAACGACGTTTCTCCATGCTCTCCCAGTTCAGCCGATATTGTAAAACATCAAGGTTCTGATGCCCCCCCCCCTTAACCAACAAACCATATCCATCCCCATTCAGTAGAATTCAGACCAAGTCTGTGTAAAGCGCACTTGCACACTTCCACCACTAGATGGCAGCAGTGTCCTAAATACGGACTATCATTCGAGGGCCACATTCATCACGCTGGAGGGAGATCACAAAATTGTGTTTTTTCAGGGGGGGGTCATCTACCAAATTTGCTTCTTCTGGGGCAGAATCACCCCCCCCCTTCAATGTTGACCGATTTCATTATATTATACCAGAATATTCCATTTTTATTTAATTCTTTTGGACCCCCCTTTTTGGTAGCAGAACGATCGCCTATCGGTGTCCTCATAATGCTCCAATCCTGACCTTTATTATACAGAATGACCTTTAACGCCCGGCTCCCCCTGAATCTTAAAATCTCTTTATTCCACCCCATAAAGAATCCGGCCGACGTAGACGTTAAGCCTACGGACAGCGGGCGCCGCTTGGCACGGTTAGGGATCGAACGCCTATTATTCGGTTATGCCACTACATAGTTAACCCTTTATGGGCTGGCCTGTAAATCCGCCATAATGCTTGGTCAGCTCCTCTCTCTGATGATATAGTATTAAAGAGCCAAAAAAGGGCCAATGCTGCATTTTTAACCCTATATATGTTCATAATTACTAAACCTTATTCTAATTTAACCCTTTGTTAACTCACTGGTCACGTAAACCCTCTCGCCTCGCTCTTGCGGCAGAGGTTAAACATTCATTCGCTCTGGACACTGAAGTGCATCCCAAGGACGCAGCTGCTTTGCGACTGAGAGGATGCCAGGAGGCAGGCAGCGTCGATCGCCGGGGCTCTTTAACTCCCTCCCCACTGCTGCAGAGCCATGCGGCATTTGAACACTCGGACAAGAGGAGGGGAGGAAAAACACCTCTCCTGTCAAATTCCCGTGAACCTCCTCGGATACGGACACAATAAAGATAAGGGAAATGTAACTCGCATCGCATTCAGACAACGAAAGAAGAAATCAAATAAAAAGAGCCGTTCTCTCTCTCTCTCCGCCATTGAGCTGCTGGAGCCCTCTAGTGGCCAAACGGTGATCTGCACCCATCGTCATTCCGGCCGGCGACCAGCAATCAGTCTGCAGCTCACGGTTTATTAGGAATTAATGTGTTTTTCGTGCTGCAGTTTATTAAGAATACATGAAAATGACAGCCGTGCCCCGCTTTCCCATTCAGAAACTCATTCATTCGTAATGAAGCGACACGAGTCACGGTGCGGGGCCCCGAAAGCAATCTGCGCCGCCCGTCATGACATAGGGCGCTCCGGAAAGCCATCTCGTAAAAGGATTGCATCGGAACAGGATTCTACCCGGGGGGGTTATTCGGAAAGAGGGCTTATCGCCATAGCAACAGATGGAACATGCCTGTTGATTAGACTATTCTGTTGGTTGCTATGGTGATAACACCACTTTCTTAAAAAAAACAAAAACAAAAAAAAAAAACGAAATGCTCCTCTATAGCGGAATACAACATAACGGGCAGAATGCTGGCCATAAAAAAAATTCTAGTTCTATTATTCTAAGCGGATCAGCCGCCGTTTGATTGGCAGCCCGGTTTTAATGTATGGACCAATCCTATTTTGGCACACATTAAATAAAATAAAGGGGGAGTTTCTTTATTAATAAAATCCATGGAGGGTCTCGTGGAATCATCTCAACTCATCTGTAAATAAGTGAGCGGGGGATACAGCCCCCCCGGAGACGGACGCGGCGACGAAGAACATCGAGCCTGCCTTTTCTAGGATTAGGTTAATGTTATGTTAGCCAATCACACACAGCTCCCCGCAAAGCACACAACGGCATTCGCTACGGGATCTGGGTCGCCGCGGCACCCGTGTATATAACTGACTGCCCTCACCGGGGTGGGAATGGTATTTCCCCCACCCCTGTCATGCCCCCCGATAGGCGGCCGTTATCACATGACGGACACACTCTGGCTCACGATAGGGCCCCTTTAATTCGGTGCCGGTTGGGCTCAGCGCTGCCTCTAGTGGAAGTGATAAAAAGTGTTGGGTTAGACTCAAAGGGTTAATAACTTTTACCCCCAATAGAGGACGGACTCCTAGTTGCACCCCCCCTCGCCCCAGTCTCCTAGGTTACGGGTTATTCTTATAGCTCTTAATAAAAAGGGTGCATCGGTCAATTAACCACCGCAACGCCGGAGAGACACGTCTGATGTTCGCCTCCCTAGTGTTCAAGGTCTTAACCCATTCAGCACCAGCAGATTACTCGCACCCAGGCTGGCAAGGGCTTAACCCATGTGATGCCAGAGTAATGTGCATTAACCCCCCCCACCAGTAGTCAGGCCATAACCCCTTCAATGCCAGGCGAGTTGTACAACGCACTGCTGTGACCTCTGACACCCCGACAGGTTAACCCTTCCAGAGACAGGGGCTCGGCGCTTACTAATAAGAGGATTAACCGTTTTATTGCCGGAAGGCGGTCCCAACTATGACACCCCCAAAAAAAGTTAACTATTTGGGGACAGGGGCTCAACCTCCCATGGGAATGAGTAGTAACCCTTTCAGAGCCAGAGTACTCTCACATATCCTGGCACAGACAGTGTTAACCCTTTCAGTACAAGAGTGCTGGCACTGGCAATGTAGCTAGTGATTTAGAAGTACCCCCTGCAGGCCAGTCTACCCCTCATAATACCCCAGCAGGACGGCACATACCCCACTGCTACTCCCTATGACATTAGGAGGGTAACGCTCACACAGAGCCCGCAGGTTTGGGGTCACTTTATCCTAGCCTCACCTTCACGGCATAGTCAATGACCCGCTTGACACCGACCAGAGCCCTCAGCGCCATCTTTCCGAGTGACCCAGGCAAGTGACGTCCAGCCTCTCAGCCAATCAGATAATACCAAATGTCTTCAGCCAATACCAGCGCAGAAACGGCGGGAGGGAGAGTCAGCTCAACCAATAGAAACGCGGAATTGGTCACACGGCCCAGTCACAACAACCAATCGTAAGTGGGATCCGCCCCTAGACTATGTGCGACGAATAAAGAGTGCCTTGCGGCATGTACAGTCCGCCATCTTGAGTGTGGGCAAAGGATGACTTACTCACAGTACGCTTATCCAGCCAGGAGCTCTTTATAGAATGACTCTACTTTTATTTTAACAAACCTTCGTTGCCATTTTCTTTTACATACAGAGTGCTTTGTGTGGCTGGGAGTGATGTGTGTGCTAAAGTGAGATTTGTGTGGCTGAGAGTGATGTGTGTGCTAAAGTGTGATTTGTGTGGCTGAGAGTGATGTGTGTGCTAAAGTGTGATTTATGTGGCTGAGAGTGATGTGTGTGCTAAAGTGTGATTTATGTGGCTGAGAGTGACCAAAATCCATGAAAGTTAATATTTAATTTATTTAATTAAAGCGTCATTTCCGAACATTCCGTTTGTATCCTGATGGAACGATAGTATTATTGAGTGATTGTTGATTATTGTTGATTTATGGATTGTATTAAAGTTTTATTTTTAATAAAAACACATTAAAGCCGTGCTTGTAAGGAATGTTTATTTTCACGAAGAAAAAAAAATAATATATTAATACGGAAGTATTAACTCTTCAGTGATAATAATGGAACGGGCCGGCCTCGAGAATCCATGAAACGTGTTTTTCAGCATAACGTACGAGTGCAAAACGATGGAATTTGTATAAAGTTTTGCATTCTGTCTGAAACAAATGTATCATTTTTTAAACAAATTATTTACTTTGTTGCTTTTCATCGTCTTCTACGGGTGAGTATTTTCTCGGTGGGCCGCCCCCGGTGTAGGGCATTGTCCGGCGTTTAGGAGGCCAATTGTGGCCCCCTATCTGGAATAACTAGGTATTGGGATATTACATCATTATTACATCATTAACACGCAGCCCTCTTGCTGCTGTTACTTAATGTATCAATGTCTGGCTTACACGAGTATCATACTTCGGAGGAAGCGTTTCAGAAAGGGTTAAACCGATTCATATCCAGGGGTTGGCGAGGATACGTGGGCAAAAGTATGGGACGTGCCTAGAGAGAAAGAGAGAAAGCAGTGGTACTTCAGCACAAGTCCATACCCAACTCCACTGTGTGCTGGAGAGAGATCTACAAAATGTGTAAAATGTGTAAATATGAGTAAAGTGACTTAGTTTATGCCTAATAAGTGTTTTGGGTCGTTCTGGGCCGTTTCGGAGACATGTTGACACCAATGGTTGACCGATGAGGATGACAGAAGTTTGTGGCACCTTTTAAGTGGATGAACCTTTATAGGGTTAATAAATGTAGAGTCACGTAAAACCTCAAAGACCTCAGAGGTCTTACGTTCAGACGCCGTGCCGGAAGCGAGCTCACCTGCCACGAGCAGAGACAGGACTGCGGCCCAGCAGAGGAAAAATGACCACTGGTAGTTTAAGGAGCCGTTGTTGACACCGTACTGCGTCTCCCCGGTGTAGACCGACATCCCGATGAGGAGGAAGATGGCTGAAACAGCATAATGATTACAATCAGTGACCGGTGTTTGGGTGTCTGACCGTCTGACCAGCTTGATCTCCCTTCATCTCCTTAAAGCCTTCCACCGAGTAGACCTTGTCAGGGCCTATGGTGATGGTGAGCATCAAGCCAACGTCTAATCTATTGGAGTGATATTATGACTGGGGTTGCATCATTAGATCCCCCCTTTGGCATCGGCCCCCCAGTTATCAACAGTTGCCCCTGATACTAAAGCCCTAATGCTGTCGCCCTACTGTTGGCCGCTCTACTCCTTTGTCATGTTGGGTTTCTTCAGTCCTATTTATGAAAACCAGAGGACTGCCCCATACCTGAAATGAATTCCATGATGCCGGCTATCAGGGAGGCTGTGATTCTTCCCACCGAGACCTTAAAGAATGAAAGACTGGAGCACAGCACCCCGAAGGCGAGGAAGGCCAAAGAGACAATCAGGAGGCCGCGTGTGGCATCAATATATTCTGCAGAAGAAACAAAAGTCAAAACCCATCGCTGGCACCCAAAGCATCCGTCCCAGGCAAGGAAGAGTTTAGGTGAGTAGAAACATGTCACTAAAAAAAATGGCGACTGGCAAATCCAATTCACTCATTTCCGATGGTGCCCTTTCCGTTGGTTCTGCAGGAACTGGTAAGGTACCTACTGCGCTTGAGGAATAACCCAAAGATTAAGTAACCATTGCAAAGAAGTCATGAGGTTTATGAGGACATCCAACTGGTTTAAGAAACCTTGGAGACTAAAGGAACAAAGGGAAGGTTAAGGCTGAAGACCACTAAGGGATCCATTAAGATCCAGATCACCTTCTGCTCCATCCTTATAGATGATGTAGACCTCCATAGTCTTGGACCTGCAGCTCATGGATGCTGTAATCCTATTGGCCCTATGGGCACATCCTCAAAAGCACATATACAATACCGATGGCGCTATTGTAGAGCGTTTATTCAGAATACAGTTCCGAGACCAAAAGTTCTGAACACTCTAGAGTTATAGAGCGGTTACCTCTTCCCGAGAGCCTCACGCAGTCTCCCTTGGAACATCTCTGCCACAGCCCTTCGTGGAACAATCCTGCGCCAAAATCGACCAGCCAGAAATCGGTCAGGATTCCGGTGAGCGCGAGTACGAAGCCGAGACAGGACGTGATCGTCCCAACGACGTTGCCACACAACATCTTCGATCACAAAGTTCCGACAATCAGTCGCTGGGGGGGGAAGAACAGGAGTGTGAGGAAAGACCACCCATGCAGCAGAGCTGGTGGCCCTGGCCACGCCCCCTCCTGGCCCTTACGACTCCCCCAACCACCTCTAGCCACACCCTCCAACATAGGTGTCTAATATGGGCACCTGACGTCTTGGTGGGGTACCTTCAACAATAATATGAACTGAATAAACTATACAGCGTGCAGGGATCGACCCTTGCAGGAAAAGCTCGACAGAGTCGGTCCATAATAATGCAGAATAAAACTGCCATTTTTTGAACATCTACTTTAGTGAATAAAGGAGATAAAGGTAACATAGCATGTCAGGTGACATTTTGATGGGATGATCCCATGTGTTCAGGTGTCCGTCATGTATGTGGACAGACAGGCATTTCAATAATAATATCAATTACTAGATTTTCACGGAAACGACAAATTTTCAGGCTTATTGGATGTGTCTAAAAATAAAACAGCGTTTAAAGAAAAGTGCAAGAATGAAGAAGTCCCGTCCAGCCATCTGCTGAGAGGCTGTTCAACTTATCTACCACTCTCTTTAAGAAAAAAAAAACTTTTTTTTTTTATACAGCGCAGAAGATGTTTCTTACCGACCGCTTTCAGCCCTCGACGTCCAGCAGCTAAAAATCAAATGTATCTGTCGAAGGTTTCCCTCGTGATTTCGGGGCAGGAAATCGGATTTTTCGATCTTTTATCTGTTGTCACGAAGCGCAGAGAAGCGGGGGTCAGGTTAACGCGACGAGACGCAGAGCGGTAAGAAGGGTGGCGCGGACGGGTTGATGTTAGATGACTTGACGGATGAAGACGTCGGTGTCTCGTTCCCCGTGTGGTCTGGGTGATGAATGTTCTGTGTCAGAACCACAAGCTTCTAAAGAAGTCCCAGCGCATAACCAGCCACAAACTATCCGTTTTAACTCATAAATCCCCCCCCCCACCCAGCTTGTGTTAAAATGCAGATTATCAGAGGGTTTCCAGAAAGAAAAGGAAATGCCCCCCCCCACCACCCAGCGCCCTCTGCCCCTCTAAAGGTGTTGGTAAGAGAAGTTCCTTCAAGCGACGCTGGATGGAAACAATACGTGGTTATATTCGCAAAACAGTTTCCTGGTACAAAGACAATACCTTGCGTATTTAACACATTTTCGGGCAAACGATCCTGGAATTGGGCCCTTGCGGATTGTTCTTATTTGGTCGCTCCTGGGATGCAGGGTCTAGAACTTTGTGATCATGGTTCTCCATTCCACCCAGGCGTCCGTCTGGAGTGAGGAAGCTTTAACTTGACACCCTTCTGATGGAGGTTTGGACGTTGCCAGCATGAGACGGATCCACCGGTGGAACACATGGTGGCCGATGGGAGGTCATGGCGTCAGCATCAGACTTGTGTTGGGTCTGAGATGTCAACCGAGGGCCCATTTGGACATCCAAGCGTGAAAGGGATCACCGGCAGCGACGGATGGCGCCTCTCCCCAAAGACGAGTCCCCAGAATGTTGGGGTCCTACAATATCAGACTAATAAGAAAACTGTATATGAAAAGCAATACTTCCATAAACGCACTCATCGAGTGACCGCCTGAAGGCACCACCAATGGCTCTTCACCCGAGACGATCAAGAAACAATGGACGAAGAACTACCCATGCATCCTTCACCAGGGTCCCTGTATTGTTTCATCGCTCCCTCCATGGACTGCAAACCCCTGATCTCCCTCTTTCCTACCCCGATGCCCCACTTTTCTAGGAGGTCAGAATGTTTGCGGGGTATGAGGGGATCACGGGGTTCTCCAGCCCTAAAACCCCCCGATAATTTGTATAGAAACAGCAGGGAAATGGCTTTATACATCCAACGGGGTCAATAAAACCCATAATTCTTTTTTCTAAATGAGGTACAGACACAGTTACTTTCTTGTGGTCTGGCTGATGAGTCAAACAGGATACGCGCGATATACAACAAACTGGTGAGATTGGGACAAACTGTGAAACTGAGACGTGCGAGAAATTATGTCGGTATTTTTTTAAAAAAAGAACTTTTTAGGGGTTGGGTGTTACTTTTTTTTTGGTGCTAATATGAGTATTTTTAATAACAACCATTTTTAATTAAAAATAAAAAGTGAATTCAAAACCCCTTCCCCAAACGTTAAGTTAATATGCATTTTTCTATATTAGGGCTGGCAGGACCCCTA
>VKOC01028295.1:0-30198 GCA_009364415.1 Spea multiplicata
ATGTAATATCATATAAAAAGTATAGGATGGATGAAACGAAGTGGAGATCTGCCTTTTACAGTTTTGGGTGACTTATCTTAGTAATGTATCATGCAGTGCCAAAAAGAGCAAAATGAATCGGTCAGATTACTCTCAGCACACTCCACTGGTATGAAATATTGTGGGTTGTTTTGCAGAATCAAAATTCTAATTCATTAACGATTACACAATATCCCCAATATGCATGCTGCAAGGCTATATGGTGGTTTTTGAGGCCACCTTTTTCATGGATATTTTCTACATTTTCATATTTTTCAGTTTGCTATAATAGCTGTCGCTATTCAAACTCAGTTTAAAGAATACAAAATTCTGCACATTCTTCAGTACATGAATAGTTCAGTGAAACAGACATTACAAAAAAACAAGCTCATTATAAAGAATATAAAAGTATTTTAATCCAAGGGAGGCCAACCAATTACGTGTTGAAGGACTTGAAGCATCCCCCAGCTGTGGTTCTACACAGTAGTTATCATTATTCTTGAAAGAAAGCAGCCACCACACTCTGAAGATCAGAAAATACACAACAGGGAATATTTCCAGCAGTAGATTATATTTTGATGTTTTCCTATTCGTTGATTTCTGTGCTTTAAATCAGTATGAGTTTGAACACTGTTAAATCCAAATGACTCTTTATGTAATGAGCAGCTACGTGAAGAGTATTATTGACTTCACAGTAGAATCCATTTAACCATTTACAATGTAGCTTGAGTGGTATGTGATGAATCAATATTGTGTTTTTATATTCGATTCAGGAGTGGTTTCTGCTTTGGTTGACTTAAAGTACAACTGTGAAGTTGAAAGATATAACTAAATAATAAAGATTCAATGAAAATGAAGGGCTAACATGAATAAAGGATGACTTTGTGCTGTAGAAAGGGCTAACTGAAGTCACTGATTATGAGATCCGGACTTGTTCAGGTTTCTCTTGCGCAATCAGTAACACGGTATGTGCGCTCTATTTGCAAAACTAACAAAACAGTTACATTTTAATGAGCAGTTAGTATTCAGTACTAGCCAGTGCTCAATGATAAGACAGGCTAGTTCTCAATTTTCCATCAACCGGCTTGAGAATTTGCATTCGCTTATAGATACCACATAATTAAAAGCTAGCAGAATATTGTTGTCAGATAAATCAGTATTTTTAACAAAAAAATCCATGGAGAATCACCCAATCACAACTGGTACCAGCTGTTTCTCACCATAAGCAAGTTCTTGAGACAGAGTATAGGCTCATTTGATTGACAAGGGGGTATTAAGAGGGGGCATTTTAGGGTCAATCACATTAAATCCAAAGAACAAATTCAACAAAGGTTCAACATAGCAATATGAAAGCTCAGAAAAAGTGACTATTACTTCACACTTATGAACTTATTTATATGATTCGGGAGGAAGAACAGATGCTATAAATATGGGCACACTTAAGACTGCTGTTTTTTTGCTGTGTCACAGCAGGATACATTATATCCCAAATACACAAACGTTCTGTCTTAATGATGCAGAGAAAATTCAACACACTATATGAAATAATCCACACATACAGTGGGATATGAAAGCTGAAAATGACTTCAATCAGGTGTTCATGCCCATAGCTATTTTGTATGCCCACTGTTCTTCACAGAGAATCATTATCCTTTGGTGTTTCGAATTGTATTATTGTTAATAAATATTTGAAAGCATATCTACTCTTACATAGTGAATGCCCATGTGAGTCAGAAGGCTGCTTTATTTCTGGCTAAAAATTGATGAGTGCTTTTTTATATTACATTGTAAATGGGCTGTAGAAAGTGGCAAACCTTTAGGCATGCTGCTAGTAAACAAACTTATAAACTGTTTTAAAATGGGTATATTCATTAAAAATAAAAGAAAGGTGAATGCTCAGAATTCCAAAATTATTAATGCTCCATCTCATACCTTTATGGTTTCAATCCAACGTGGCTGTTTGATTTGGTAGTAAAGGACTGATCTGTATTCACTCACTGGTTTGTCTCCAGCTCCCATGCAAACAGCATTCTGACCAGAAAAAAAACAAAAGCATTTTAATAAACTAAAGACAAAATTAATAGAACTTATTTTTTCACCACTTTATTTCAATAAAATGTATTCAAGCATTTAAAAAAGCAAGAACCAATTTAACAATTTAGAAATGTGTTGTATGTATATATACAGCAGCTCTGAACATACTATAGAGAACATTTCCTCTACAGGCTTTGAGATTGACCGACATGCTAGCACTGTTTGACCAGAATTAAAAACTTTAATAAAACATAGTTTAGTCAATGCATTGGATGTGCTGTTAGGGTTGGTAAATTGAAAATCAAAACCTAGAGCACATATTGCAATAACAGCCATCATCACGCAGCAGGAAAGGTGGTCAGTTGAACAGCACGTGCATAGAATACTTACCTCTAAATCACCCCCTCGCACACACACACAGACACAATCACAGAAAGCACTACAATTGATTTCAATCACCCATAAGCAGCCGAAAGTAGCAAAAAATGCAGACAATCAGCGAACATTGGCATACCGCGCGTGAAAATGGGTGAAGTTGCCATAAAGCTCACCTATTTTCACCATTCCCTTAAAGACACAGTACTCTTAGCACATATGTACGCAGTCTAATGAGAATTCCAGAAATGTACATGATGTGATTGTAATTGCACATGAAAATAATATGCTGTTATTTTGTAATAATAATTATGCTTTTATGTTGTAAAAACTTGCATACCGGTATAACTTTTCCATCTTCATCGCAAACACACATAATAGCCTCCACGTTCCTCTGGGTGGACCTGTCAAAGTCTCCATGTAACAATGTAATGTATATGTCATTCCTTACATCACCTGTGTCAGAAAATGAATAACGGCAATCAACAATCAAAACAATAAAACTAAAAAAGACGTTTTAGGTTAGAGCCAGAAATAGATGTATGAAGGAGTGTTATGTACCGTCATGGTTACCTTTGTTGTTCAAGTAATTATCACTGAATAGTTAAAACAACACTGAAGGCTAAATACATGTCCGATGTAAAACACAGGAAAATTGCACTATGAACATAATAATATATCAATTCTATTACTTTATATGATACACTCTAGGTGATTACCAGAGCCAAAAAAATCAAGGACTGGGGTATCACTAATACAAATTATAAAATGCTTTTAATTGTACATGAACTAAAGAAATCAATAACAATGTATTAATAGTCATGCAACTACCACACATATCTAATAAATACACTCACTGGCCACTTTATTAGGTACACCTTGCTAATACCGGATTGAACCCCTTTTGCCTTCAGAACTGCTTTCATTCTTCATGGCATACGTTCTACAAGGTGCTGGAAACATTCCTTAGAGATTTTAGTCCATATCGACATGATGGCATCACGCAGTTGCTGCAGATTTGTCGGCTGCACATCCATGATGTAAGTCTTCCACCACACCCCAAAGGTGCTCTTTTGGATTGAGATCTGGTGACTGTGGAGGCCATTGGAGTACAGTGACCTCATTGTCATGTTCAAGAAACCAGTTTGAGATGATGTAACCTTTGTGATATGGTGCATTATCCTGCTGGAAGTAGCCATCAGAAGATGGGTACACTGTGGTCATAAAGGGATGGTCATGGTCAGCAACAACACACAGGTAGGCTGTCATGTTTAAACAATGCTCAGATGGTGCTAAGGGACCCAAAGTGTGCCAAGAAAATGCCTGAACCGTTGATGCAAGACAGGAAGGATCCATCCTTTCATGTTGTTTATGCCTGACCCTGCCATCTGAATCTAGCAGCTGGAATCAAGTCTTATCAGACCAGGCAATGTTCTTTCAGTCTTCCATTGTCCAATTTTGGTGAGCCTGTGCTCACTGGATATATTCTCTTTTTTGGATCATTTTCTGTAAACGCTATAGATGGTTGTGCATGAAAATCCCAGTAGATAAGCAATTTCTGAAATACTCAGACCATCCTGTTTGACACCAACAACCATGCCACGTTCAAAGTAACTTAAATCCCCTTTCTTCCCCATTCTGATGGTTTGAACTTCAGCAAGTTGTCTTTACCACGTCTACATGCCTAAATGCATTAAGTTGCTGCCACGTGATTGGCTGATTAGCTATTGGTGTTAACAAGCAATTGAACAGGTGTACCTTATAAAGTGGCCAGTGAGTGTATAACAACTTAATTACCATGGCAATTGTCAGTCAAACTTAAAGTAAGGTCCAATCAGAGTGCATAAATCATCCTACTGGGTAACAACCTGAATGCTGCACAAGGGATCACTACCACCAAAGAGGTTCCCCTGTCACAACTCTTGGTCAAGATGATTGAAGAATTGCCTTTGGCACGATGTTTGAGGATGTTTATCGCTTATTTGAGTCACTGACTTGAGTAGTTAATATAAAGCTGTGGCCAACACCCTACCCACAAAACCTGTCCAGTGTCTTTAATGGGTTGGGTGGATTTGTGGGTTGGGGAATATACTCATTCATATCTAACTAGATAAAAACATATTCACAATGAGGAATTAAACAAGTTATATTACACACCAAATCTTTCTCATACTTTATTATTAAAATTACATTAATATCCAACATGAAATAATCAAATATGGCAATATTCACTTACTTTACATGTACTTATCCTCACCCACACACTGTTCATTTTATCTACACTTGATGTTTTTCTTGCTCTTGCTTATGCTTAACTAAGTTCCTGCCAATGTCTCACATACAAAGCCTTTTATTCTTCTCGTCATCGTTAAAACTATTATTCCAGTCAATGCTTCCCGCAAAAAAAGCAGCCGCTATCATTTTATTAATTATTATTAATATTATTTTTATTAGCATACAGCTGCCAGCTTTTGTGCAGTGAGGTGCCTAGAACTTAAATCTGGCAGGGAGTGGACATCAAGCAAGAAAAAAGTTTCTCTTTTATGCAACTTCTATACAAAACAAAATGTCTTCTAAGAAAATTAGTGCTAAAACAATATTTATCTAAGAGGAATAACACTTCAAGAAAACATTGTTTACCTGGCATAATTATTTCTGGAAACCCCAGTTTTCTTGCAATTACTGTAGTCCTATCCACAAGATGAGGGTAGTCTTTTCGTATTTGCACAGAATCACCAACAAGCATTTTGACCGTAACCCAAAGACCTGCAAATAGATTTGCAAATACATTTGCTATAACATGACACAGCAGTGTAGGACCTTCTCTATAGCCTTGTGCAGATTCCCCAAGGCTCTCTACGATCTCTAGGGCTGCAGTCCTGTGCCTTAATATAGTAAAGAGGGATAAAAGGGCAATACAATCTGGTCTCAGATTAGGGACATTGGTGCGTTGGTAGATTTTTGCTATGGGGTAACAAAGTATTTCATATTCCCCACTTTCATCCTCCTATCCGTTGCACTGAAATACCCCCACTATCTGATTTCCCCTAAAGTCACTCTGCATTTCTTAAACATAAATGTTATTCCCCACAAACAGAAAAAATGTCCTAAAGGACCACTGCAAATGACCTCAAGATGAGAGACAAGCACTTATTGGCATCAAAATATGTGCATTTAAATCAACTTACCTTGTCCCCCGCTGTCTCCTTTTAGGGTTGTAACTTTATTAAGAAGGCTATGCAAAAAGTCATTCTCTGCAACCACCCTGCAAAAAAGCCATATATTTAAATATGTGTAGAACACTTCAGCTCTATTGGGAGGTGTGCAATCAATACTGCAAACCATTGATACAAAGTGAATCCCATACTGAAACTATAACTTCTCTATTCACCTAAGATGGATTTTAATGAAAACAAAGGTTAACGAATTATGAACACATATGAACAAAATGTCAGTTTTGTCAGAAATTAATAGATCTAGTCCTCTAGTAGAGAAAAACTATAAGAACACTACTCATGTCTGTATGTGTATCCAGAATACTACGGTAATGGTGTATTCATGGATAATTATTAATATAACAATTTTTGTTTTTAAAGGTTTCTAATATTGGGTATTAGCCTTTAGGCTACTTAAATAAAAGGTGATGCTTTATTTCTGTAACTGTAGCATTATGTATATAAAATTACATAACCTCCCATTGATCATTTATCGATACCCAAGGGTTGCCTCTAAGTTTTAGCCTATCCTTAATTTGCTTTCATTTATCGTATTGGAACATACAGTATTCTGCTGCTTTTGTTCTGTAACCTCTTCTGAAAATGTTCCCTTAACCAAACAGCAAATCTCTTCAGCAGCATTTAGAACAACAATAATTAAAATAAGTTCTGTTTACATATTGTACCACATTAATCATAATTTGATTGCATATTTATAGTAAATTGAAGCTGGGTATTGCAATTTTGGAGGAATCTAAGCATACCTGCTACCAAGCAAGCGACCAATAACAATTTTCCCTGTATTCTACAAGGGTTAGGTGCAGTATCTAAAATGAAGTTAGATTTTAGGCTTCACAGAATTTCCTTCGAAATAACACAAATTTAAAAACATTAATCATATGTTGGAAGTGGCCAATAAAGGATTCACAAAAGCAGGATTTGTACAATTACATTACCCTGCCACTTTTACTGGAAGAAGTATTTAATTATGTTAACCCATTATATCAAGGATTAGGATTTATATAATTGTTGTGATTTTTTTTAATACTTAAAGGTACACACCAACTGTTAAACATGTAATTCCCTCTATAAATTGGCCTATACCCAAGCATTTTACTTTGTAGGCAGAGGCATCGCTGGTGGGGGGGGCAGAGGGGGCCCTATACTCCCCAACATAATATGAGGGGAGAGATGGGCAGAAAGGGCGGAGATGGCGAGAAAAAGGAGAGATAATGAGATGTGTGTGTCTTGGAAGTGCAAGGGGCAAGCAACTGTGCAGATGCAATCCGGGTGTTGAGGAAAAACCTATGCGTGTAATCTGGGTTCTGGACAAGTCCTATGTGTGCAATCTGGGCACCAGGGCTTGCCTTTGGGTTGTGCAATCTGTGGTAAAATTCCTGTAATTTAGGGTTTCCATGCATTATTTATTTGATGTATACCTTTAATGCTGAGTTTGCATGTGCTTATTCAGTTGATCTATACTTTTCCCCTCAAGGTCAACAGAGAACCCACACAGACATGGGCAGAAAGCTCTCCCGTTGATTTCAATAGGAGCTTTTCCTGATAATGATTCAATGCCTCTAACAGCCATATCTGGCATGAATCACGGAGAGTGAATAGTGTGGTATGCTGCAATTCTGGAGGTGCATCTTTTTCAGCACATGTTTTTAAACCGGCAGGTAAAGAATGTACCTTAAAGCTGGGGAGGTGGCTTAGACCAGCAGACTGTTAATTTGCAATAGTACAGTTTTATACTTAGTAACAGCAGGATGTATACATCAAACGAAAAGTTCAATTAATTAGCAATGTATTTCAATTTGTTAATTCCTGCAAGCTCAAGAAAATACAATACTTACGGATGAAAGGGTATGAAATGCTGCTTTTCTTCATCACTTTCTACTTTTCCTTTAATTATGTCTGTGATGTCCATTACTGATGAAAATTAAATGTTTCAGTTTCAAGGTCACAATATCAGAGTATAGCAGGATACCATTAATTATACACAGCAGTGAAATATTCTCTTTAACATCTTGCTAAACCAAGCAGGTAGAAACATTAAATATAAAAATTATTTTCCACAGCATGTGAAAATTGTAAAATACAAAAACTTTACAGGTTTCTACAAAGTATGAATACTTAAAGGGATGCTCCAGCCATCATAGGCACTTTCAAAGGGAGCACGTTTCTGCCACTGATTGACAGTTTCAAGCAGCCAATCAGTGGCAAGAAATGTTGGATCATGGAAGAAAATGATTTTTTCCGGCTGGTTTTAATTGCTCCACTGCGATCAGCAATAAAAGGCTATGGAGCCCAGCTTACTGATCACTTTGTGATCTCTCCAGGGGAGTTCGGAGTGGAGAGAGTAAAAAAAAATTTACAGAACAGTGAATATTAAAAAATATTAAATATTAAAAAAACTACAAAATAAATATTTTTATATTATGATTTTATGAAAACTACAAAGTTATATAAAAAATAGTATAATATAATATACATAATTGATGGACGTAGCCCTATTTTTACACTGTTGGTGCTGTCAGAAACTTATAGATCAATTGATTGGTTTTCACCAAGTCAATTTCACCAGTCCTGCTATAGGCCATATTTAACTTTCCAGTTTTACAGTTATAACTGAAACTGTATGCAAACTATAACTGTATGCAAACCCACATACCCGCAATCAATAAGGTAAACAAGTCAGGGTTCCACAATACATTTGATGCGGACCTTTGTCTTTTCCGTACTAGTTTGGAAGCAAATAAGTTGTTCTTAAGGTAATGTAATAGAAAAGCCTTGGTGTCGACTTATTTTGCTTTCAGCTATTGTAAAATAAAATAAGGCTCTGTGGTGTGGTGAATAGTAATGTTAAAGAGAAATAAGAATCAGAATTGCATCAAGTTCCATTACTGCTTTTAAGTGCTTTAAAACAACAATACAGGATGTAACTACTCAATCAAGGAAGAGTTGTTAGTGATACCCAAAGCCAAATGGGTAAAAGCATTTGAAAACAAAACAAGATTATGTTTGTTCAAGAGGGTAATACAATGCAGAATTCCTAAATTTCTAGGCTATATAAGGCTTGCAAAATGCAGCGACCCCAGTGTTGAGAGATATAAACCTAAATAAATTGGACTCAAAGCTTACACTTTGGAAAATTGTCCTTGCATTGCATTTTGTAATCATTTTGGGGTGGTTTTTTTTGACAGAATGTCTGAAATCAACATGAAAGTTTTCATCTATTGTATATTTTTAAATATGGTATTAGCAACATTATGACAAATGGAACCTAGGTATATGTTTCTACCAAATATCAAATTCATCTAATAATGAACTTTCGTAAGAAATTGCTTTTGACATTGCAAAGGAGTGATTTGCATTTCACATAATTTAGATTTCCCTCAATGTTTTAAAGAAAGTACCAGGTTGTAACACATTTCCCCAGTTTAGCTGTCATGATGTCATCCTTAGTAATCCTAATGGATACTACTATTGCCCATCATTATGATATGATATATCATAGACCTAAATAATAACAGACTTGCATAAAATGTTGTAGCTTTTATACCTGCCACTCCAAATGGTCTTCTTAAACCCTGAGTGCACTTTTTAAGATTGTTTTCTTTCAAGTCCATGCGTCCAATCCTCACTATCTGACAGATCAAGTAAATTTTGTCCCTGTTAAGATCCTTGTTTCCAAGATCCTACAAAGAAAGAAAATATAAATCCATTAAACTGTAGTTCATGTAAACTGTAATCTACCAGTCTAAAAGTACAATCTTATCAGGAACCAATTTAATTTCAAAATATATACATAAGAACCTTATATTAACAATCATACGTGTTAGGTAGGGATGATATTAGAACATAGAAGCCAATATACATGTACAGTTTAAAATAAAATAATTAAAATAATATTGCACAGTGTCTGATTTGTGCCTGCACAGTTTTCAACATTATTGTTTTGTTTATTAAGGATAAAAGAAATAAAGATAAAGAAAATACATTCCACAAATAATTAATTTCCAAAACTATTGTAAACACATTTTACAGTCCAAACTAAAGAACATGTGCCACAAGGCAGGATTACCACAGTATGGTAATTATTTTTCTTTTCTAAATTCCCTAAATAAATAATATATAAACATATAATATAACTGTGACTTGGCTAGAAAACTAATTAAAAAATGTATTAATTATGAAAAATGTATTAATTCTGATAACAAGAGATGCTGAAATTATACATAAGGAAAACAAGTGTACCTACCGTAAAAACAACTTTCAAATTGTTCAGCATGTCTATTTCTTTTGGAAAACCTTTGCTTCCCCACCTTACCAAGTAATTTTCACTGCAAGAAAAAAATAATAGATGTCTTAAATCTAGAATCAAAATAATATAATAATAATAATAATAATTGATAATAAATATGTGCTATACTTTATTAGTGTGTTATATACAATTAAAAAAGCTTACCCTTTCTTTTTTTCTGAATACCTTCCATTCTTTTGAAATAGATAGTTGCAAACTTAAATTTTATTTCCTGGAGCTCACGTAACTATTTTCTTCAAACGAATAAGATTCATCAATATACACGGCAAAACACCCGGATGGATGGTTTGTGGGTGTTCACAAGATATTATTTTCTTTATTGTTAAGTCTACATATTGCTGTATTCCTTTTTTTATCCAACCAAATGTTTTACTCTTTAAATTTGCCAAGGTGTTTTATTTTAGCCATAAAACGGAAAGTGAAAAGATCCATATGTTTATTGTGTGTAAAATAGCTGAATTCTGCAATTTACGTCAGGTGTTTCTCCTTATTATGTGGGTTCTTTTATGCCTGTTTCTACGATCATGCTTAAATTATGTATGTCTTCTTCACTTTAGTTTATTTTCTTCATTTTCCAACATAAAGCACAAGTAAAAGCTGCTAAAAAAAGCTTGGCTAGACAAGTTTGGAAACACGAATCTACAAGATTTTGTTTTTCCCTTTATTAACAAGAAGAAGCGAAGCATGACACTTAATTCATTGGCAAGCTATTAAAATCTGCTGCCTTAGTTGTTACTTTCACTTTAGGTATTGCACTGCTTAACAAACTCTAAATAAATCCAATACAGCAACATACTTTTTCCTGCTAATAGGCCCTCTTGTCAGTTTGTGTTTCTTGTATCATTTGTTTGTTCTGCGCATTATGTACTACGGATCTAACAGCTAAACATCGAAAATGGTATCAAGCACAACATTTTCAATTTCACAATAAGCTATACTTCTAAACATATTTCCCACCACTATATATCTAAGCCTCAAAGCATTTAATGTAATTGTAATAGTACGACAGTAACAAATTACTGACTGTAGCTATGTTTTTCCATGCAATATACTTTGCAGCTTAGGGACCCAGTCCAACCTCACCAGTATGATTATTAGATTTTAGTCAATACCTGAGGTCAATAATGTATCCAACTTTAGGCGGTGACTGTTGCTCATGGGATTTAAAAAAAAATATATTTTAAGGAACCTTTTTTATCTTACCTATCTTCTCTCACCACTTTTTCCCCTCCTATCTTCTTTCCTATTTAAGCATTTAGTATAAATATGCTTAGATATATTGCTTATTCTTACCTGTAAACTCTATTGCATGGATTTGTTCAATTTCTAAAACTGTAAAATGTAGGATTTGTTCCTATTTTTCCTTTTACGTCTGTCCTTTGCCTGCTTTCCTCTTAATATCTACTTCCTATTAACATTTTCCCCTTACTCCACCCACTCTAATCATTAACGATATATACACAATGGGACACTCATACAATAGGGAAAAAAATAAAAAATAATAATAGTGTAGATATATGGCAATAATATGAACTGTGTAACAAACAAGCGTGTGCAAAAGCGCTCATCTAAAAAGCCTTAAATTCCATGATATAAGATAAATTGCACACAAATGATACACTATATGGACAGAAGTATTGGGTCGCCTGACTACTATACCAACAGGGACTTTTATGACATTGCATTCTAAATACATTAATATGTAGTTGGTCCCCACTTTAAGGCTATAACAGCTTCCACTCTTCTGGGAAGGCTTTCCTCAAGAGTTTGGAATGTTTTTGTTGGGATTTTATTCCATTCATCCAGTAGAGCATTCGTGAGGTTAGGCACTGAGGTTGGGTGAGAAGGCCTTGCTTGCATCCCAAAAGTGTTTGATGGGATTGCGGTCAGGGCTCTGTTCGGGCCAGTCAAGTTTTTCCACACCAAACTCATCCAACCATGTCTTTATGGACCTTGCATGCGTTTCATGCTGGAAAGGAAAAGGGCCATTCAGTCAAGCAGGTAACCTTCTCCTGGCATCAGTCAAACCAGACTCCCCCTTCAGGCTGCCAAACAGAGATGTTTTATTCGTCACTGCACAGAACACAATTCCACTGCTCCAGAGTCCATGCCACTCAATCCAACACTTGGCATTGTACTTGGTGATGTGAGGCTTGCATGCAGCTGCTCAGCCATGAAAACACATTCCATGAAGCTCCCCCACAGTTGATATTAATGAATATGTTAATGCCAGCGGAAGTTTGGAACTCTTCAGCTATGAAATCAGCAGTGAGTTGGCAATTTTTAGATACCATGCGCCTCAGCACTCGATGACTCCGCTCTGTGACTTTACGTGGTCTTCCACTTCGTGGCTCAGTTCGTGCCGTTCCTAAATGCTTCTACTTTCCAATAATACCACTTACAGTTGACCATGGAATATCTAGCAAGGATAACATTTTATGAATTAACTTATTGCAAAGGTGGCATCCCATAACAGTACCACGCTTTGAATTTACTGATTCATTTTTTTTCATAAATGTTTGTAAATGCAGACTGCATGGCTAGGTGCTTGACTTTATACACCTGTGGCATTGGGTCTGATTCAATAATGAAGTGGTGTGTCCCAATACTTTTGTCCATATAGTGTATTAATTAAATGGCAAACTTTTTACAGTGGTGAACAGATACAATAAAAAAAACACTGTTATGCGCAGATGCCAAGTGAGATGACAACCCTGATCCTACATATTTATTCGATTTTTTTTTCAAATAAAAAAAGTGATAAAAGTGGTGCATATCCCATATACTACTGCAAAAAGGGGATTAACCTGTATGCATGTATTTATTAATACTTGTAAACACATGGGTTAATCCCATGGGTTAATCCCATGGGTTCGTCCAGCGCTGCGGAATCTGCCGGCGCTTTATAAATAACTGTAATGTAATGGCCAGTCTTACTGTAAGGCATCCCATGCAGTTAGGTGCTGGCATACTTCCCAACTGTCCTGATTTTTGCAAGACCCTGGCTATGTACTTCATCAGTTTATAAATTAGCTTGGCTAGGTGCAGGATACATCCTAAAATAAAAAAAATGGAGGGGGTGCCAGCGAGTATTTTTGCCTGGGGCGCCATTTGGCCTAGGAATCTTCAAAGATATACATAAAAAAGATGCTGGATAAAAATGACATTAAAACACAAGTGTCTAAGCTATATATCCCTTACATGTTTCAAAAATCCCTTATCTTTTCTTGTTTCTAGATATTCCTTGTTAAATTTCACCTGCTACAGCTGAAGGGTATTTTCTTCACCGTTTGATCTAGCTCTGTCTGAAACTTTTTCTAATCTTCCAGAAGGATTTTAAAAAAAATTGAACATTTCTAACTGGTGTGTAATGCATTAGTACTAAAGCTTTCAACTCAGTGTAGAAGACTATTAAATTACACAGAGCCGACAACATACTTATGTCCTACATGTTGGCTTTCAATACTTTATTTTTAAATAAAAATCTCATTGTTACTAAGAAATATATACCTTTCATTAAATGGGTGGTGACTCATCACATAATATTATATTTCTTACCTTATAATGGTTTGTTTTGCAGGATCATATAAAGACATAAAGAGTTCTGCATCTTCCCCTATTCTGCACACAAAATTTCTCACAAACACATAAAGACCATGTGTAGGTGAAGAAGTTATCCGGCCATGCATCGTAAAATCATTTTGCGCTTTTGACTAGACAAAAAATATATATATATATGAAATTAGGTAATACATACACCATTATAGATTAGATTATGATAAATCACAATAATTGAAATAGTGACATAAACGATAAGCTATTTTGCTTTCCAGAGACACTTATTAGTGCATTATGGTTTCAAATACATGATTAAAAATGCATAAATCATGATTATAAACAAATGCATTGAATCTGAAAGAACCGGAAAATTGTTGACTTGTTTCCTGAAAAAATAAAATTGGCTTTACAGAAAAGCAATACAGGGGCTTTTTACAAAATAAATTGACATAATGTTTAAAATCTTTACACACTACCGTATTTGAAATCGTCTCCAACTGTGCTTCTCCATCTGTATCTATCATGTTAATTGAAGAGGAGTCAAATAAGAAGTGTGCATTAGGGCAACTCAAGAGAGTGCTTTTCTGCTCTAAATCATTGCCTGCCAAGATTAGCTTTTGTGTTGAGTCGCTGAAAATCTAACAAAACTAATGCACATTTGACTGCATTTTTGTGATGTAAAAAAAAGCAGTAAACCACTTGGTGACATACGGCAGCAAAGCATGCAAATGTTCTTTGAATACTCTAGAGCATAGTTACAAACATTTTTACTGATCCATTACCATTTCTTCCTTGATCCTCTCTGTAATTTTCTCAGTGGCTTCTTTGTGAGCATGGAATAAACTAATGACACTGGTTTTATCAGGATCCAAAATATTTCCGTCTTCATCTCGAACAATTAAATCAAGCTCAAGAATTCTGTGTATTGGGAGAAAAATTAAAACAATATGAAGAAAACAAGATTAAGAGATATCCGTGTTAGCAAATAACCATAGGATTTCATCTGAAGAAGACCATGCTTAATTGTTTATGTTGAAAATGTCATTTGCTTCAACATTTGACTATAAAGACACTTTGGAAAATTAACGGTAGAGATATGGTTATTATTAAATTTAGGATCCATGCACCACTTTATAGCTTTATAAACTTTATTCAAACATGATAATGACCCCAAATACACCTCCAAGATGACCAATGCATTGCTAAAGAAGCTGAAGGTAAAGGTGATGGACTGGCCACCACCACCAGACCTAGACCCTATTGAGCATCTGTGGGAAATCCTCAAACAGAAGGTGGGGGAGCGCAAGGTCACTAGCATCCACCAACTCCGTGATGTCATCATGGAGGAGTGGGAGAGGACTTCAGTGGCAACCACTGAAGCTCTGGTGAGCTCCATGCCTAAGAGGGTTAAGGCAGTGCTGGAATGGACTGGCCACCACCACCAGACCTAGACCCTATTGAGCATCTGTGGGAAATCCTCAAACAGAAGGTGGGGGAGCGCACCAGTCCAATAATGGTGGCCACACAAAATATTGACACTTTGGGCCCAATTTGGACATTTCCACTTTTGTTGCCGAGGTCTAGACATTAATGGCTGTGTGCTGAGGTATTTTAAGGGAACAGCAAATTTACCCTGTAATACAGGCTGTACACTCACTGCTTTACATTGTAGCAGAGTTTAATTTATTTAGTGTTGTCACATGAAAAGATATAAAAAAATATTTACAAAAATGTGAGGGGTGTACTCACTTTTGTGAGATACTGTATATGTGACACAAGGTTTCCAAATATATTAAGATATCTCTGGCCCTTTTAAATGTGTATTTTGTATTAAGTGCCATCAACATCTCCTCGACAGACACACTATAAAAATAAAAGTCATCTTCTTAACGGGGAACTATATTTTCTGAATTTTTCTCTGAATTGAGAAGTGAAAATCACGTGTTATTATTTTTTAAATTATTTAGACTTAAATTTTCAAGCATCTGCCTTTACCAGAAAATTATTATTCACTCAGTGTAGGTTAGATTAAAAACTTACTATACATCTAGTTAAGAAGCTATAACTAGATTGTTGTTTACAGTTTTGCCATTCCTCTGTAGACTCATTATCACAATAACCTAAAGGTGAAGCACCAGTTTAAATGCGATGTGAAGCAGAAAATAAAATAAGACAAGTATATATACACATACACACGTAAGTAAAGAGCAAAAACACAATTGAAAATTAAGTGTATGAAATAATATTGCAGAATGCAATCTGAAGTGTAAAGTTCCTCAACAGTAATAAGTAACAGAGCATACACAACATACATACATACAATAACATACTTATTGCCATAGTCAATTTTTGAGGTCACTTTCTGTTTGAGCTCTTTTAATTCATCTTTTGGCAAGGTACCAGACAGAAGCTGTGAGCGCCATTCCATCAAATCATACATCATGGACTGCACCTGCAGGAATTTAGTTTTTTTGCCAGACTAAAAGAGGACAAAGGAAATGGGTCACAATCATCAGATGATTTAATAATAATAAGAAAAATACTAAGAAACTGTATTGTCTACATTAATACATGTACATAGTCATAGAATAATATTTAGTGGCTGGAGTAACCAAATCCACATCATTCCAAACAGTAGTTCTTTTGCAACTGTAATAACAATTCTGGACTCACTTTTGGATACTATACTTTTAGTAACTAGGCACTATTGCAACATTCTGCAGCTTTATCAAGAAACGTAAATGTGTAGCGAGCAATAAAAAAGTATTCAAGGACAGACATAAACCCAAGGCCCACCTGCGACTACTTTATTTGACTTCAGTATGAAATCATCAGGTTAGCTGACCAAACTCAATTTCATGCATTGAAACATTCAGAAAGCAATTTGTATATTCATGCATGTGTATTTGTATTTGTATTTGTATTTGAGTTTCAGGAACAGACATGCGAGTTGAGTAAGTCCTTGCAACACAAAACCACTAAAGTTTTAAATAAATTTAAAAAGGGTGTCCCCCCGGAGACCCTGTTAACCAGTGCAGTTATATCAGTAAGCGAAAATGATCGATCATGTACAGTAGTAGTACATTTGTGAAAATTTAAAAAGTGCAAACTCATCAAAAATGTTACAGTACGCTAAGCAAAACTATTTAGTATGATAATAATTATGCTCATGGGTCCATAAATATTAAAACAACCTTTAGCTGGTGTTCTTTAAAAAAGTTCACTGTTTATAATTTAACAAATTAATTATGAAAATAATAATCCTGAAGTCCCCAGGAGCTTTATTGGTTGCTATAATAACACAGTTGCCATCAGAATATGGAGTTGGTCCCTCCTTTGCAACTATAACTGCAAACTCTCTTCTGGAAAGGTATTACACAAGATTTTTGAGTGCTTCTGTAGGAATTTGTGCCTATTCAGTCAAAAAGAGTATTTGTGAGGTGGTCAGTGGGGTTAAGGCCAGGGATTTGTCCATACCAATCATGTCTTTATTGACCTCCTTTTGTAAACTTGTGCAGTCAGCCTGGAACAGGAAAGGGCCTTTCCCAAACTGATGCCACAAGGTTAGAAGCATACTGCTGTCTAAAATGTCTTTGTATGCTGTAGCATTAACATGAAAAACAGCCCCAGACAAGTATCCCTCTTCCACCAAACTTTACAGTAGACACTTTGTATTCCAGTAGGTAGCATTCCTCTGGCATCTGCCAAACCAGATTCATCCATCAGAATTCCAAATAGTGAAGCTTGATCTATCACTCCAGAGAACATAATTCCACATCTCCAGAGTCTAGTGTCACCTTGGAATTGTGCATAGTGATCTTCAGCTTGTGTGCAGCTGCTCAGCCATGAAAACCTATTTCTTAAAGCACAGTGAGTGATGCTACAGAGGACAAGCGATTTTTACTCGCTATGCGCTTTAGCACTTACTGTGGACCGGGCAGATGTAACAGGGCAGATATTTCACAAACTGACTTGTGGCAAAGGTGGCATCCTATGACAGTGTCTCACTTAATTAATTGAGCTGTTAGTCATTGAGCAGTATTCTACTGCCAATGTTTGTCTATAGAGATGGCATGAATATGTGCTTGATTTTATACAGCTGAACCCAATAAGCTGGAGAGGTGTCCACAAATTTGTGTTATATAGTCTACGTGGTTACTCAAATTTGTGACACTCAAGTTAAATAAATAAATTTAATGTACAGTATATAAAGTACAGACCAAGGACACATTTCTCCAATGCTAAACTTCACTATTCTATACCACACAGTATTCAAGTTTATGATACCCTTTAACATACAATAACACTAACACTTACAAGAATGTTATTTTTTTTAAATTTTTCTGGGTAATTTTCTTTCTTACATAAGTTCACTGCCCTTATGTATGCACAGAAAAAAAGCTTAGATAGAGGAAGATCAGTGCAATACTATCTCAGCTCTACTGTGCTGGACAAAAAAAACTATGCTGAAGAATTAGTTAAGATGTTGTAACCAGGAGAAAAGTATAGTAAAAATGATACCATTATTGGCTAACTGAGAGTTTGATTGCGAGGTTTCGAGACCAAGTTGTTAGGTCCCTTCCTCAGGCATTAATGAAGCTAACAAAGACTTGTCTAAATACAAAAGCACAATTCACACATTAACAAAGACATTAGATAAACACACAGGTATTGGGGAATTTGTCCAGCAGTAAATTAGTTGGACTAGCAGAGATCCAATGGACAGATATGGTTCAATTAAAGCATCGTTGGTCAGTTCACTCCCTGGTTAGAGGGGCCATAAAACCATTAGACATATGCCAGATCCATGAAGGTGTCAAATGTTCTCAGGAATAAGTTGTTTGTAGTGAATTCGAATTGTGGGAGGATTAATGGTTGGTGATGTTATAATGGGAGATGAATTCTCTGTCTCTGTTGAGGCCAGTAATTAGGGTATTAAAACGGTATATTAGTTTGATCTCCCATATCTTTCTCTCCCTCTGGGTGCGGAACGATCCCATCAGTACTGACAGCTTCACATCCTGAATGCTGTGTCCAGGCTGACAGAAGTGTTCTCCAACAGGTGTATCTATTTTTTCTGTTTGATGGTATGTCTGTGGGAATTAAACCGTTTGTGTAATGCTTGGCCTGTTTCCCCCACGTACATCGCTGTCGGGCACTTAGCACACATGATAAGGTACACCACGTTAGATGATTTGCACGTAAAGCAGCCATTGATTTTGTGGTGTAAGTGTGAGCCTGGTATCTGTATTTGATCTGTGGGAAGGATGTGTGCACAGGTCTCACATCTCTTTTGTTGGCAGGGAGAGGTACCATTTGCTGTTCGCCTGTGAAGGGTGCTCCTCACTATACATTGCTTGAGATTGGGAGGCTGTTTGAATGAGAGCAGTGGGGGATGTGGGAATATCGTCCGAAGTCTTTCATCAGTGTGCAAGATTTCTTGTAGTTCCTTTGAGATCTTGCGCAGGGCTTCCATTTGTGGATTATAGGTGACCACTAATGGTACTCGATCTCTTTTTTGTGGCTGCTGGTATCTCAGGAGGTTTTCTCTGGGGATATTGATGGCTTTCTGTATTTGGGAGTCTGTGATTTTTCTACTGTACCCATGGTTTATGAATTCCTCCCTGAGATGCTGTAACCACACATGTACACCCTTTGATACAGCTGATACATAGTGCAACTGCTGTGAGCCTAGCTGCTGTGGTCAGCCAATAGTATTATTGTCAATCGTGGTCTATAGATGTTTCTTACCGTATATAACTGCTTCCAAATATTGCCCCATTCCCGTAACGTAGTTGTAACTTCTTGCACCAATGGGATTTCAGCAGGCACTATATTTTCTGTGTTCCTTAACCATAACATAGTAATACAGAGTACACATATTAGCTTCTGAACAAGAACTGTTTTACAAGACTTTCTCTCTGTAACACTGACTTTTTGCAGAACTATAACATTACTTGGTTTTCCTGGAATATTTAGTCCCTAAACATACTGGCCATTACAATCCCTATGTTTTCGCAGACACAAGAATGCACCAAAATCTAGGTATTCCTTGCTAAAATTAACTTTTATCCCCTTTCTCACATCCAAGAAAATGTGTATAAGATTATACAATGCATTACTAGAATACATCACATACTGCATCAAATGTATTACCGGTATATTAAGCTGATTATAAATAAAAATGCAAAGAACAAATAATACAGATAATAATAAAAACAGAATGCATACTAGAATACAATCTCCCTTAGAACATTGTTTAGCGTATAAGCTAACAACTGGTAAAATGTTGGATAGCAACATGAACTTTATAATAACACATCAGACAAAACATGACTAAATGTATAAATGATAGAATAAAACTATATATAAAAGTATAAATAATACCTTTTCTTTTGAATTTTAACTTCTTTGATGTGTATAAAGGATTTCGGGAATATTCCCTGAAATAAATAAATTACACGGCATGGTAAGTGAGTCTGTGTGTGTGAGTGATCCAGTTTGACAACCTTCTATAATCTGCAATCTCAATTACATAATTTGTCATTTTAAAGGATAGCGCAGGGCCACATGCTCCACTTAATTCAACATTGATGTCCAGCTGCCCCATTTGCCCACAGCACCAGCTGAGGGCCTAGGGGAAGAAAGTATTACTGAAATTTCACCAAGAACCCTTTAACTAGCCCTGACTTTTCCTTGCAAAATTCCATTAATAAATAAATTAACTTATGAAAATGCCTGGGAACTGACTTTGAAACTCTAAACCTTTAATAGTTCATTAAAAAGATTTTATTGTGTTATGGTATATATTTATGGTATGATGGGGGTTATCCTGCGGTTAATCCTCTGCAGTGTGTGGCAGAATATAGTGAACCTACTTCAAGCCAATTTAGAAATGCATAAAATCTATGAATGTGGGTTTAATAGTAGAAGCACTGGACAGTTTTATGTAGAAATCTGTGTAACATACAGTATGTTATCATCTGTTATTGCCAGGATATTGCCAACAATTAAAAACCAAAAATAGTACATATAACGCCAGGTATGATCAGTGCATAATGGAAAATGGCATTTTACAGTCCAAAATATGCAGGTGGCACAGCTATACTAAGGGAGCTTGAAGCTCTTTATCATTCTTATCAGTGCCAGGTTACTGTCACGAAAGCTAACAGCAGACATCTTCTGATGCAGACAGACAGTTTTTAGATTAGGAAATTACTGTTATGGCATTTAATCCTATTATCTTTAGCCAGGAACAGAATTCTGAACCATGTCATAGTTTTGCTTTAGAGCCAGATAATTTGGGAAATACAAGTCTTGCAGATAATGTCTTTTGTAAAATGATTTTTACCAGCATTTCTACAGTATTAACCGCTTAAGAAAGCAAAATGGTCTGCATACATTATCTTCAGCAGTTGTGGTAATTTATTTCTGAATATAGTACATTTGGAGGGAGATCAACTTGAGCATTCTATACTTGTGACAGCCGTTTGGCTTCTTTTAAGGGAAACACGTGGCTTAGTCGTCATAACACCTGGGAACTTTCTAACTAAGAGACCCTGAGACTCATGAAATATTAAATATATTTTAAAAGCCCATTGTTAAAATTCAATGTAGTGACCAAAATGTATTAACCAAATGGCTCTAATACCGATCCACATAGAAACCTTGACTTATAATTACCGTATTTATCGGCGTATAACACGCACTTTTATATCTAAAAAAATAAGTTTAAACCCTACCTGCGTGTTATACGCCGATAACTCCTAGAGCTGCACGATCTGCAGCCGCGTCTCCCGCACTTCCGGTTCCGGCGAGGGTGCGTGTTATACGCCGGTGCGTGTAATATGCCGGTAAGTACGGTATTTAAAAAAAAAATTTAACCTGCATTCCAGCAGGGATATCAACCATGACCTACCCTACTTGCCAACTGTCCCAATTTTGCCAGCACAGTCCCGACTTTTGAGGCACTGTCCCGGCAGGTGTGCCAGCATATTTGTCTCTCACCTCTATTCACTGAGCCACGGAAACTCAGCATAGCTTGTGGCAGGGTGTGAGAGAGTGCATGAGAAAGTGAGAGCCCAAGAGCATAAGAGAGCATGAGTGAAAGTGTGAGAGCTTGAGTGAGAGTGTTAGAGAGCCTTAGTGAGTCTAAACATGAGTGACAGTGTGAGAGAGTGTGATTGAGAGAGCATGAATCTGAGTGAGTAAAAGTGTGATAAAACATAAAAGAGTGAGTGAAAGTGTAGGAAAACATGAATAAGAGTGAGTGAGAGAGAGCATGAGTGAGAGTGGGAGAGAGCATGAATAAGAGTGAGAGTGTGAAAGAGCCTGAAAGAGTGAATGAGAATGTAAAAGAGTGAGAGCATAAGTGAGAACGTGAGAGAGCATGAATAAGAGTGAAAGCGAAAGTGAAAAAAGAACAAAATGCAGATGAAAATGATGGGAGCTATGTTGTGCCACCGTCAGCGTATGGCTCAGTACATAGTGATGGGAGGTATGGTGCACCACCGTCAATTTCTGGCTTAGCATATAGTGATAGGTGTTATGGTGTACCTTAATCAGTGCCTGGCTCAGTATAGTTAGCTGTACCACTGTCTGTGTCTGACTTGCTATATAATGGTAGGAGTTATACTATATGAGTATACAGGCTCAGTATACAGTATCTCACAAGCCCTTCACATTATTATATCTTTTCATATGACAAGACTGAAGAAATCACACTCTGCTGCAATGTAAAGTAGTGAGTCTGCAGCCTGTATAACAGAGTAAGTTTACTGTTCCCTTAAAAATAACTCAACACACAGCCATTAATGTCTAAACCTTGGCAACAAAAGTGAGTACACCCCTAAGTGGAAATGTCTAAATTGGGCCATATTTTGTGTGTTCACCATTATTTTCCAGCACTGCCATAACCCTCTTGGACATGGAGTTCACAGGTTGCCACTGGAGTCCTCCATGACGACATGAGCTTCTTCAGCAAGGCAGAGGTCGTCTGCATTGTCATAGCAGTGTAGAATTAAAAGTAGTCAGTTTCAGAGGTAAGGTAGAACCAACTGCTTCCTATTCTACACCCTTGTTATCATATATAAGACTGCCAATTGGTGATTTTGCTATCAGTATGTTATGGTTGATATTCCTACTCAATTTGGTTCATAGAATCTTTACAAATTACAGAGACTTTCTTTATCAGTAACAGGTCTGAGCGCTCTTTATTACCAGCTTGATAGGGTTAATAGGTGGGAGACATCCCTTTCCAGGTCAAAGTAATGAACCTACATGGCAATGTTTAAAAGCCTCAGTTTGAAAATAAATCTCTGTGTAATTTGAACCTGCTGTGATTGTGTTGTTGTGACTGGGAACAGGGTTGGCTGGCCAGTTGAACAGTTAGCATATATTGTTTAGTTAGTCTCTGCAATGGAGTAGGATTTGTTTTCTTTTTGTTTTTACTTCTCATATTGTCACACGGCATTGTTTGTCTTGAGGAAACCATTAATATAGTATGTTAAACTTTTATGACTGTAATTTGAGTTTCTTGTCAAGAACCTGGCCAACTTGGTATATATATATATATATATATATATATATATATATATATATATATATATATACGCACACAGATACCTTTAAGGGCAAATGCACTATTAGAATGTAAAACAGTAGCTCCTGAAAATATAAAGTAGCATTATTTTATAGTGAAATCTCACGTTATTTTTTTTAACTTCCAGAGGCCTGAATGCAGATGTAGCAGTCAAGTGGAAGGAGCACTGATATTGATTGATAATTAAAAAATTATAATTTCTTATATTTGCCAGTATGTATCTATAAAAATTTACATGATACAGACATACTGGAACAGACAGGAAACAGACAGACATGTATGAGTGAAAATTTGTCACAAATGTTATATGCATACCTGAGAACTTCTGGGCTCTGCCTAACCGGAGACTACCCTTGCGGGACACGGCCATGACTTCCCACTGACATCAGTGGGCGGTTGCCGTTGACGTCGAGGGCGTAATTCCCATTGACATCCGGGTTGTTCCCGCTGATGTCAGTGGGCATTCCTGGTGACATTGCAGGACACACCACCATTTAAGGGGGAAATGGGCTGGGAGTGAGACGTGTCAAAACCCCGCTCCTGTGGCCCAGAGGATTTAGGTGCTCCAGGGAACAGGAGAAGCGGTGCTTCTCTCTGAGTACTCCAGGTCAAACCCGAAAAGTTCCCAGGTATGGTTATATATATGAGAATTATGCAAACAGAAGAATTTAGAATAGACAATGTTTGACAAATTCTTGGATTAAGTTACATAAGTTTAGCTTTAGAAATGTGCATACTAAGTAATTTCTATTATGTTGTAATGGTGACCCAAGATAAGAGTTTCTCGCGAAAGAGTGGTAACGGCAGATTTTTTTTAGCATTGATACTTATGTATTCTCCAGATCTGCATGCAGGGAAATTAATGAATTGGAATGAAATACAATTTTGGGGCTAACTCAATTCACCTTCTATATTACTACTGCTATTACTACTACTGATAATAATAAGCATTTTTTTTAATAGCGAAAAAGGGAATAGGTCACCGAATATGTTTTCTTATTGTTTTACAAAATACAGTATACCTGAAAATGTTTAATTTTGGAATCATATTAAATTTTAATATTCTTTGTCCTCTAATGTAATATGAGTCATAGAAAATCAATTATTGACTTATTGAAAAATGTGTTATGACATTGTCAATATATAATGTTATATATAACAAGCAGATATTTCTAACTGATTAACACAGAAAATTTTAGTATTCATTCAGAAGAATCCCTGTAAATGGAAAAATAGTTGAAAAATATAATCTTACCAAATTTGTCCTCTGTTTTACCAGATATCCTCTGTACCAATCTAAAAACAATTAAAAAGAACAGTGTGTTCATATCATAACACATTTACATATACCATATTGGCACGATTATAGGCTGCATCTGATTATAGGCTGCACCCTTAAAGTTTGGTGCTATTTTAAAGAAAAATTTATTTTTAAAGAAAAAATACATGAGTGGAATAGTAAAACAGTATGGCATCTAATGAACAGGAATACATGTATTTTAACATTTTTGGTATCTGTATTATACAGTTATAGGTATAGGTTGATTCTCCAAACTTTGTCAGGATTTTTCTATTCTTCCGAGCGTGATCGGTGAGAAGAGCCCAGAGAAATGTTTGGCACTTTTTGCGTGTCAGACGTACGGGGGCTTAGGTTGGGGGCGGTATGACGACCAGTTCCGCTAGCGATTGGCGGTGAGGCCCTCCATGGAGTGGGGTCAGATGGATATTGGTTTGTGGATGTCCATCATGACTCGTCCTGCTACACATCAAGGGAGTTTTCGTCCTTTCTTGTCCTTTTGTCGGGCAGTGACGGCCGGGGTGTTGCTACCAGTATAACGACGGGCAGTGTAAGTGGGGTGTGTCGTGCCTCTTTAAGCATGAATGTTCCCATCCTGTTGCCAAATGTTTCCGGCGAGGGAAAGGGGCAGACCACTGTCACGTAGGGACAAAAGGCGACGACCCCAGTGGAAGTCGTCACGATGCAGCCACGGCTAAACAGGTATAGGAATCGTAAGGCGGTGTGGATTTTGTTGGAGGGTTTTACGGAAGGCTTTTGGAACCCCTTTGTTTAAGGTCTGCCCTTGGTGGAGGTTAAAAATTTGGGTTCGGTTTTGGAGCTTCTGGAGCGGTCATTTGCGGTGTTGGGCTCGGTTTGCACTTCTGAGTTTGTGGTTTGTCTGTTTCGCTTGGCGTTTTCGTTAGCGTTTTTTGGGGCCATCTATATTGGGGAGTTGGTTAGCCCTAGTAAGCGGGTCCCAGTTACTTAGGTGGATTTCTAAGTTTGTTTCGGAGATTGGTGGAATGGCAGTGCGGCATTGAGCTTTTGAAAGGCACACAGGCAATCCTTTTTCATACTGATGGGATTTATTTGAATGAGGTTGGGCTGGACCTGTTTAACTTGGCTTTGCAGGAAGCGGTGGAACAGGCTATGGCTTTGGAGTGTGGGGGCCCCGGTGTTGGTGTGCCCTTGTCGGTAAAAGAGTGTTTGTAGGTTACGGTTATTGTGCTGGTGAAGGAAGGGAAGTTGAACTCAATCCTCTCCTGACCTCTGGTATGGTGTGGTCCATGACCTTGGACGTGCCCACCGAGCTTAAGGTCGGCTGGTGGTTAGTATGATTGGGGCAGCAGAGGGAGCTGTCAGTATTGTTGGACGAGGGGGGGGGAAGTGAGTTCCATCTTATTGTGTGGTTGCAACCGATGTTAGAAGGAGCCTGCAAGGACTGTACTGTGTTAGGAGAGTTCTGTATTTTTTTGGAATGTGCTTTGTTTATTTTGGATGTATATTTGTTTATATGTGTTATTTATTGTTTATATAATGTATGGTTGTTTATAAAGGTTGTAAATAAAGGTTTTACGCTAACACATTACATAGTTATGTTTTATGTTAATAAAGCTGTGGCCTATTTAATCCATATTGTTGTGGTGTGTCCTTTATTGGTGGGTTTCAGGTTTCTAGGAGAAGGGGTAATGGTTTGTTTCTGGGGTTAGCATGGTCCCCACTACCTTCATACATGAATTTCACATTGACAATATGGGAAAGACTTACCATATAATCAGACCTACTGTGTTCATTTGGATGAAAACAAAAATGTATGTAATTACTTCCTTCTTTAAATAAGTATTACTTTTTTACTGCAAATCTCTGTTTGCAGAGATTACAGATATTAAACACAAGCACATCTATACTCCCTATCATAGCAACCGGTGTATGCATCCACTGTTGCTGAGCAGTCTGTTATTCAATTATTGTGTTTCCTTTTGACCTATGTCAACTTACTGCTTTTAAGATTTATAGGTTTAATATAATCGGTATATTATTGGCTATATATATTTTTGTGCATGTTATAGTTTTCTCAATATCTTTTGATCTATAGAAAACCAATTTGCTTTTATCATTTTTTAACTACAAAATGGCAATGTAATTCCTTTTTGTTGTACTCAAGTCTCTCATGGGAATTTGCAGTTTTCTCACTGGCTTTATTTGACCTTAGGAAAGTCACTTCGATTGAGCTATGCATTATACAGGGCCAGTTTAGTACTTCTTGTAGAGAAATTTACCTGGGATTATGCTGTAAAAAATGCATTATTAATTCAGTTTATTGAAGCTACAACTTTACTGTCAACTCCTACTTTACTAAATAAACCTGAATTTTAGGTGTATTCTGTTAACATTTCATCCTCAGTTGACCTCTCCTGCATGAATGTATAATGCAGATGACATTCAAAGAACGTCTTCTCATTTATTTCAGAGGGTCTGGATTAGGCTGTATCGCTAAGAGAAGCTTCCTGGGGTTGGATTTTTCTAATGCATACATACATGATGACTTTTAGCTTAGAAATACCTTTGTGTAAATTTTGCTACTGTGTTGCTGACAACATGTGAAGGTGTCATTGCATAGTGGTTCCTCTAAAATATTGTGATGTAATACAGTGTTCGGTCACTAAGTAAATATTTTTTCACATACTGTACCATTTGTTACCCTTGGCTAGGCAGTATTTTTTACTGCTTAACCCATGCAAAGAGATGGGCATATCCACTCCACTCTGGAGTACCCTTCCACAGTCCAGTTAGTGTACAGAAAGTATCTTGCATGTTTGCTTAGATACCTAAATATCCTACAAAGAAATTAACCTGACAAAAATATTTTTTAAAGACTTGAATAAACTTCTTGTAGAACCATTTGCTTTAGAAGACCACCCAAGCAGCATAACTTCCAAAAGGTACCGCATATACTGTCCTAGAGTGGCATTAGCGAGTATACAGAGTCCAGACACTGCAGTTGCAATGTCAAAATATAACATGAGTATGCTCTGTAGTGCACTCCATAAAAAAAGATTATATAGGAAGTATTCCATAGTTGTCAAAAATGTCTAAAATTGGTAACCAGTGCCTGAGTAACTGGAAAGCCTAATGGGGTTAGGATTGGTGCCTATGTAACGGGTAATACCAGAGTATAAACACCACTGAGCTCCTTAGTCACTGTACACACACACACACATCTCCCTTGTATCATAAGCTCATTCTTGACACGTTATCCCTGACACTTAACTCATGCTCACACCGTACACAAATACACAGGTGTTCACATCAAATACTATGAGCACACAAACTAACACACACAAACACTGTTACACCACATGCTGACACATGCTCATGCCTACACCAGAAACTGCCATCACATACTAACACATATTCGTGCCAATACCACACACTAACATACACACAAAGACTCTAAAGCCATATGCGAAAAAAAAACAATAACGCTAAAGTCAGACACACACACTCTAACACCATACACTTACACATTCTCCCTCCCGGGACTTAAATTAAAACATCAGGTTTTTTTTGTGTGTTTTTTTTTAAACTTTATTTAACATGGAGGATCGATGTTTTAATTTAAGTCCCGGGCAGGCGCCCATGCTGCAGTGGCGCCCTGTGCGGCTGCACACCCCTAAGGCCGGCCCTGGTGGGGTCGCAGTTGCTGCAGTCTTAAGGGGCAGGTGTCCCTTTTGCCCTGCTTTCCATAGTGGCCGCATAGGCCCAGTCAGTCCAGTCCTGACTGGGCCTATTTTAAGGTAGGGGTCTGGAGCTGCAGCTCCATCAGCCCCTACATCTATCTGGCCCTGGCCCGGTGTGCCCGATGGCCAGTCTGGGCCTGGTTAGGGGTGATGAATGTAAAAAAATGTAGAACACTCACAAAGAACATGCACTCACACAAAAACTCACAGTGCTTATAGACTTTACAACATTTACAACACTTTACAACATTTACAACATCTGTAGACATGACAAACTCACACAACTCACATTGTTCACAAATACCGTATTGGCTCGAATATAGGCCGCAGTTTTTAAGTCTTTAAAGTGGGGGTGCGGCCTATGACAATTGCCTATGCTGTCCTACTACAGCAGGGTTATGAAACAACCCTGCTGGGCACCTCAATTACCACCTAACCAACCAGGTACCCTTGCAAAGAACCTGGTTGTCTCATATGCCAGCCACCTAAAACAACTAGTTTTTTTACAATGGTTGGAACAATAGGATTAACTATGAGGAGGTTATGAAAGTTTTTTAACCTATGGGGAAAAAACTTGAATACCTAACAATTCCATACCAATATACTTAACAAAATTTTTATAGATGTATAATTTTCACATATATAAAAAATGTATAAAATTTTTGCTTTTACCTTCACAAGACTCCAATATATGAACCACATCACCGATCTGAAGAGAAATCTGAGGTAAACTTTTGCTCCTAAAATTACAAATTGCTGAAAAAGAAAAATAATAAAACATAATGTAAGGATAACAGCACTTCAGATAATATGGGCCATAACATTCAACCAATGTTTAATGTTTCAGAAAATACCGGTATTAGCAAGAATGTTAAGATGGGCCAACACTGCCATCTTATGGTTACTAATTATATTACTGAATTGGAATCACTACGCAGCATTGTAAGGCATTTCAGATAATTTAACTAGTCTCATATTTATCTGGTTAATTACCACAATAGCGAAAACAAATCCGAGCATGTTCGGACCAGACATATACCCTGAAAATCCCCAACCCTGAAAAACCCCACTTTTTTCTAAAATATGCCATGGCACCTATCAATCATCCATTATAATTCTGTATTGTTAAATAGCAATTATAAACATAAAAAAACATGTGAGATTAGCTCCGCTGAGATCTTGCCCTGCGATCAGACCCAATTCTGTTGCAGAGATTACAGATGCTTAAGCTTCACCCATTGAGACTACACCCCTGCTGCAGCCACAGAATCACAATTATAAAATGTGGTTTCCCTAGGCCAGGAGTTGCACCTGATCCAGTTACATCCCTTTCTACTCTATTCCCAGTTTAGGCTGTCTGGCACTGCCCCCTTTGTGAAGCCTTTCCCTTAGGAGAGGGAGTGCTCCAGGTTAGGTTGCTTGGGACCTAAGTCTCTAAAGAGTAGGGACATGCAGTTGGGATAATAAGGTAATATTTGTGAACAATGTGAGTTGTGTGAGTTTGTCATGTCTACAGATGTTGTAAATGGTGTAAAGTGCATGTCTATAAGCACTGTGAGTTTTTGTGTGAGTGTATGTTCGTTTGTGAGTGTTCTAAATTTTTTTACATTCATCACCCCTAACCATGCCGGACTGACTGGGGCTATGTGGCCACTAAGGCTGCATTAACGTAGGGCAAAAGGGGCACCTGCCCCTTAAGACTGCAGGACCTGCGACCAGGCCTGCCACTCTAGGGGGCCGGGCAGCCCCACCAGGTCCGGCCTTAGGGGTGTGCAGCCGCACAGGGAGCCACTGCAGCAGGGGCACCTGCCCGGGACTTAAATTAAAACATCAATCCTCCATGTTAAATAAAGTTTAAAAAAAACACACAAAAAAACCTAATGTTTTAATTTAAGTCCCAGGCAGGGGTCGCTCGTGAAGTATTCAGCAACCGCTCGGCAACCGCTCGGCGCCCCCACACTCCGTGACTCTGGCGCTCAGCTGTGAAGCATGCACCGCGGTAGAGTGGGAAGACGGACGCCTTGCGCCCCCAACAGCAGGACTCCAGCAAC
>VKOC01028299.1:0-23923 GCA_009364415.1 Spea multiplicata
TGGAGTGACGTGAAGGGATCCAAAATATCCCTAATTTACACAAACTCTATACTTTATTGTTCAGGAAAGAAGTGAAGCGGTCGGAAGTTTGGAGCGTTTCCCATCGGACCCTCTAATAGATCATTTTCCTGTAACCTTTAGGTGTTTGCGATGCGGTCTGCGTCGGGGTGCCCCGGTGCTGCGCGGGGGGGGGGGTATTAGGTGGCATGGCTGCCCTGTTTGAAGCGGCTCACATTAGGCTACAAAGTGTACATTTCCAACAAGACACTGAAGAGCGGCCGGGGGGGAAGGACGCGTTTCAAAGCGGAGCGTTTGCCAGCCGACTGCTCCGTGGGGCTCCGAGTCGCTCTGTCTGCACTCGGGGGGCCGATCTCGGCGTTCGGCAAACTAGCGAGCTGGGGGTGTCGGAGAACCCGAGGACGGGGCGTCAGCATTCACAAAAGCGTCTCTTCCCTGACTCGGAGGATGACAGAGCCGCGCTCGGATTCGTCCCCAAACGCACATGAAAAACGCCCGCTCCGTATGAGCAATAATCTAACCCTTTGGTAACGGCTGCCGGGGACAGCGGGGGCCGCCATCACAACGTGTTTTATCCCCCCCCCGGAGACCTGTTCACGCAGGACGCATTGTACAGCGCCACGGAATTTGATGGCGCTATATAAAACAATAAATAATAATAATAATACAGAGTCCGTCCCAGCCGACCCCTCCTAAATGCGGTTGACAACAACAACTCCCATCATGGCAGCCGTCCAGAGCTCGCCATTCGCCAATTCTATTTTCATATAGTTCACTTCGCATAATTATCTGTATTAGAAATTCACATTATGGGCCGGGATTTAGAACTCGAACCTCAAACGCACCCAACGGGAGAGAAGAGCCGAGCAGGGGCATAATTAGCACCGTTAAATGTACATTTTTTTATTTGTTTTTAACAGAAACAGACCCAATCGAGGCAGATGATGACATGAATAGCGACTTTAAATCCACATTTCCACAATATCGCCGCGTAACGATTTCAGAAAACGATTCCAGAAAATATTACTGCCATTTTACTGTTTTTCAGCCCATTTCTATGCCCAAAAATGTCATTGAAAAAAATCTAAAAAATGCCTCGTCTTGGCGTTAATTTTAATAACTTAGGAAAACCAGCGTTTCTATTCTCTTCCATTCCAGCGACATTTATATAAAAAATACATAAACTCCAGCCGAATCTTTTTTGTTTTAAGGTCACGCAGTTAGCGCCCGACTCACATCGCTGGTTCGGATAAAAACCATTTTAAAAAAAAACGGGATTTTGTATGAAAAAGTAAGGATTTGAAGTATGTTGTGAATAAAGTTACTTTAATAATATCGTATAAGAAATCGCCTCGCCGATCGCAGCTCTGAAGTCATCGCCGGTAATAAAATTGCTTACATTGCACCACGCGCTCCTTTCACTCATTCATTCGCATTTAACCTTTTATCTCCCGGAAGCCCGGTCTGCAGATCTCTAGCCTGAAAACAAGAAATCTAACGGCTTTTAAATGGAGACGTCTGTGCCGAGGCTGGGATATCCAAAAAATGCCCCTGCCCGGAAGAATCATTATTACCGGTATATTGTATTATTATATCCAAGGCTGTGAGCGCTCATGCAAAGGGTTAACATGCATGCGCAGCAATCACTTTAACAGGAAAGGCTCTATGGGGGGTTCATACACTAACTCTTAGGGATTTACTGTCATGTTGTGTCAGATTGTTATGCTATATATATATATATACTACTTCTAATGTCCTGTCTGCCCACTGTACATCACTACGGAATATGATGGCGCTATATAAAACAATAAATAATAATAACCACATAAAATATGTTTGCAAACTATGGAGGGTGATGCATGAAAAAAAGTGATGCTACTCCAGGGTTTGAAAAGTCTTATCGCTATAGCAACCAGTGGAATGCGCTTAGGTGATCCGAACACGTACAAACACAAAATAGGATCTAGAACTTTCTACATGATTCTGCCATTTAAATACCCGCCAGTCGTCACGATGTGAAGGATTTGGCATCTCATTAATGAAAACAGGCTAATTATCTAATTAGCGACGGATTTGGCGTTATGATTTCCCCAGACGCCCCGGCGGATGAAGCCCCCCCATACACTCGTAGGATATCTGCGGCGAGCATGCGCGGCCAGGCATTGTTTTCGGTGGCTGAGGAATGGACCCACACCTGCCTAGGCAGTATGTGCGGGGGTTACTTACACCCTGCTGCCATGATGTGTTATTTTTAGTAGCCAAAAATAGCACAAAAAGAGTAAGTACGAGTGTATTAACGTACAAAGACATATAAAATGTATCACGTGACCCAACGAACCACATTAGGGGGTCCTAGAGGGCCACTGGTGGTCTGTGCATCATAGCCGCTGCTCTGGAGAGGATAAATGATTACTAGCCACACTTTTAGCAGAAATCACACAGTTTTTGCCGTGATCTCTGACTTCTCCGCATTCTGTCCCACAATCCATCAGGACGTTAAGGGTTCAATAAAGCAGATAAAGCCCAAAGTGACAAACGCTGACGGCAGCAGACAGCTGGCCTGTAACACCAGACGCTACGCCAGCCGCGGCAAACAGCGCCCTAACCCATTATATATAAATATATAAATATATACACATATACCGTATATACGTTAAAATCCCACTGCTGCCACCAACACAACAGGGAGCACACAAGCCGCAGAAACGCGTCAAAAAGCAGCGAAAAGAGTAAGAAGAGAGATACGGTACCTAGAAGCGAGCCTCCTCGGGGTTCTGCCGGCTCTCGCGGACAGGGTGACGGGGAGAGGACTCACACGAGACACTTAGGGAATCTTCTAAATTTAGGACGAGTCCTGCATTGGCCGCTGATACTGAGACCAGAGGAGGAATGCCAGACCTTTAAGACCATTAGAGGAGGGGGCATGAAGCAAATCAACCCCCCCCCCTCAACTGTTTTGTTTTCAAGTATTCAAAAATATATATATTTCAAAAAAATATGTTAAATTCTACAACAACGGGATTTGTCAGTTGCAGTAAAAATAATTTTTTTTGACAATTTGTTGGTTTTTTTTTGGTAATTGATTTTGATTTTGTAAATTGTTCTAGAAATGATGAAAAAAAATAAATAATAATAATAATAATAATGAGTTTTTGACTTTTGATTTTATTGTGTGATTGTTTTTGTCACCTGGAAAAAAGAAGGAAATAATGAATTTGCTAAAAAAAAAATAGGATGAACGGCACGGAGCCGGAGACACCGCAGAGAACCGGCTCCGTTTAACATTAACGGGAACATCTTAATGACTGCAGTTTGTCTCACTAACACCGTATTAACCCCTTAATGACAAATGTCAAGATGCATTGTTTGCAATGGGTTTAGGGACCGCCCATTGTCCTTAAGGGGTTAAATGATCTTTTCCCATCTATATCTGGTGGCTGAAAGTAATGTTTGTTGATATTAGTAGCAAATATCTTAGAGATTATTTCTTTTTTCCGCACTTTCATTTTCCAGGATCCAGTTTGTGTGACTGTAACATCCCGCTTAATGATACATTGTTTAAAAAGGCATAAGAGGACCTTCAGTCCATCAGCCCGTCTTTTCCAAGACCTTACTTGGCCCTTGGTCTTGGCTTATAGTCATTATAACCGGACACCTAGCCCACGCTGACTTAAAACCCTTATTGTATTAACCTCTACCACTTCTGCCGGGAGACAGTTCCGCTTAACCACCACTAACTCTATGCACAATGTAAGCAACTCAATCGTCAAGCAATTCCCGATTTCGTATTTTAATCCAAATGTTATTGATAAATTGGGGGTGCCGATACCCAATAGAACGAGTAACGGTGTTTCTATACTTATGCCATCGTATAGAAGGCAAGACATATGCCCAGCATCCCTGCCAACATCCCCGATCCAGTCTTCCGGAAGCCGATAGGGATAGAGTGAAATGTAAAATGAAATGTTTTCACAGACAGCGGCCAGACTGTAATAGTACGCCGAGTATTGTTAGGTATAAATAGCACATAGCGCCCTGCCCCCACCATTCTGACAAATGGCTACTAATGTCAGGTCCCTCATTACGCCTCTGCTAGAATCGGCCGCGCGAAGGCTGACCCGGCACGCGTTCATCTGTAATGGACAGCCACGTCTTCTCATAACTAACAGAGGAAAAGAAAAACCTGATACTCCGCTATACACAATGCCGATAAATAGACAAATCAATCAATAGAATTATATATTTACTACTTTAATACATTTTATATTTATACCATAATAACTGTGTCATTTATTCATATAAATTATATATATTTTTTGTATTCTAATATAATAAGTTATCATTTATTTCTATAATTTAATAAATATATTTTATATTTAGAATATAATAATGTATCATTTATTTATATAAATTATAGATATATATTTTTTATTTCTAATATACTAATTTATCATTTATTTATCTAAATTATATATATATTTTTATATTATAGAATATAATGTATCATTTATTTCTATAATTTATAAATATATTTTGTATTCTAATATAATATGTAATTTTTTTATATAAATTATATATATATATTTACAATATAATATTTAATTATATAATTATATACACATTTTAACAAATATATTTTAGTTTATTCTATTTATTTGTCTGAGCTTCTCCTCTAAATAAAACTAAATCGAAGTGGATGCGGGTTAATTGAGATAAATGCATTTCCAAATGAGACCGATTTCTCCGTGGTTATTGATTAACACTTACACTATCGACAGCAATATAACCCCGAGGGCCCGGAGAATGCTGGTAAAATGTGCTAAATGCAGAACAATTGAAAGGAACATTGATTGGTTACTATGGGGATTGCTCCACGTTTAGGACTTTGCACCAAAATGCTTTTTTTTTTGTAAATAAGGCCCCTTTTGGGTTTAAAGTGATGTTTTTTTAGCCATCACAGATGAAGCTTCTTTGAAGCGCAGTCAGTGTTACATAAAGAGGGTGCAAATTACTTCTCTTCACTGATTGGCTGTATAGATTTTTAGGAAGTGCTGCTTCACCCTTTCTCTTAACCCTTTGAAAGCCCAATCGTACACGTACAGACGCTAGGGCACATGTTAGTAGTCCGTATTCTGGCGATGGCTGCCAAGGTCGGTATAAGGTCATTTTCCCTGATTTGCTTTAATAATTTGGGGTGATTAGCTCAAGCTTTTTCGTGTGTCGTACCTGCAATTCCACGTATGGCCTCCAGGTGTCTACAGTAACAACGGCTTCAAGGATCATTTACAACAACAACAACATGACAACTGGATCCTTTCTGTGTTCCTTTTATGGATTTTACAGGCAAATGTGCTTTAAGCTGCTTTTTACTTGGCTATTCTGCCGGACTCAGGCTGAATGGGATGGGGGTGATAACAGTAACGTATCCTCGACTAGGCCCGGTCCTCTCGGGCAATCAAGCCCACCCAGTGTCCCACTACCCAATGGGCCGGTGACAAGGGAGGTTTCTGGCAAATGGAGGCTATGCCGGCTCATCAAAGCCTTCATAGACATCACGTCCCAGCATTTCTTAAAGGCGTCCAAAGCCTTTTATTGTATTTGGGATGCCGACCACAGAGGGTGGCGGATAGGGGTGCTGCCCCAGGGGTAACTACATCACTGGGTGGCAAGTCATATAACTGCGCTTCTATAAAAATTATCACTTGGAACTACTAGCCTACGGGGCAAATCCTCTTCTGCTTCATGCGTTCGCAGTGAGGGAATTGGGGGTTTCCTTATTCCTATGATAATAAATGAAAAGCGTAATACCCGAGATGGAATACAGCGCCATGGAATATAATATTTAAAAATAAAATAATAATCATTTCTATTAGGAGGTGGAACGAGGCAGAAGGAGAGGGGCTGCTTGGGTGGGTATGGGGGGTGGGGAGTAGTCGGTGGTGCGGAGATCTGAAAGGTGGAGAGAACAGGTGGTTTCTTTTTGGGATGCAGGTTGCGGGTATTTGGAGGGTAGATTTATTGCTTCTCTGAACAGGTGGGAGGGAGAGTCTAACAAAAGACATTAGGCCATTCCAACGATGGAGAGAGGGCAAACGGGGCAGTTTGGAGATATAGAAGGGGGCAGTTTAGAAAGTCCATAGAAGAAGCACAGAAAGGATCGAGTCAGGGTGTAAACGATAGCAATCGTCTTTTCTACTCCAATCATGACGACCACTGGTGGCTAGTTGGCAGTGGTGGCTAGTTGGTGGTCCTTGGAGAGCCCCATTCCTGTGAGTGTCCCTTGGAGAGCCCTATTCCTGTGAGTGTCCCTTGGAGAGCCCTAATCACTCTACTCACCGCCAGCTGCCAGTCCAGACGGACTCGGGATCCTGAATTCTACTTTAACTATTAGGTTCTAGATCTTTCTTCCTTACAGAATGTTAGGAGCGAGTAAATACAAATCCCCAAACTGAAATATCAGACAAAAAAAAAGAATAAAAAATAAAAAAAAATATCTTATATTTCAATTACATTACGTCTTCTTCTGGGCTTAATGTTCGCGTTTAACGGGCCTTGTAAAGCAGAAATCTATTTTTACGTTACTGGCATTTAAATATTTCAATAAACTTTAATAAAAATAGTTTTTTGTGGAAGAGTGCGCACTGAGGTGTTCTTTTTTGTCAGAATTAGAAAAAAAGCTTTAAAAAGAACAATCCAAATACTGTGAAATTAAACCACCCCTCCCCCACTGTGACTAATATAATCTTATTTTATCACCTAAACCGAGTCGTTTAGACTGCGTTAAAAATAATACGGGAAGCTGCTCCAAAGTTTAACCGTTCGATCATCTTTAAAGAAAAACGTTTCCTGCGGTAGGGAATATCATGTTGTTTTCAAGGGGTGCTGTTAAGGGTGTCCCCCGCAAGTCCCTTAATGGGGTTGGTTTAACCCCTTAATGACAAAGCCCGTATGCGTCACATTATGTCGTATGACCCTGCGGTAATGAAGCGGACGAAAGGTGTCTGCCCTTCCCTGCTTTACCTCCTGTCGTTTCATAAGGGCCGTTATTAGGAGCATTTGCTACCATTGGCGAGTCACTACAACAGACTTTTTGCAACGGGTCATGAAAGGGTTAAGTCGAAAGTTTCCCAGATGCGTTCACAGCATGTGCAAAAATTCTGGGATACGTGGAACGCGTGTTGCAAAGTGAAACTGTTTTTTAAACAGTTAAACAATCATTTGACTTATTCGTGGTAATATTAACCCTTTAAGAATCAGGAAGTTGAGACATTTGAGCTTGCGCCATAGTATTGTTTATAGTAAAGTAGTATTTTACACTATGGGCATTCCCTCTGAGCTCATCACACAGGCCTTCAATATTTTTTCATTATTTATATATATTTTGTAGCAGAATAGCATTTTGTAGCAATTAACTCAGATTGGATTATGGCTCATGGCTGCCCTCTACAGGACAAACGGTAGAATGACACAGAGAGGACAATAGCTCAATTCCCAACCAGAGGATCATCAAATGTAACTTCTTATCACAATCATTATTTATATTATTTATTACAATCATTATTTATTACAATCATTATATTATTTATTACAATCATTATTTATTACAATCATTATTTATATTATTTATCACAATCATTATTTATATTATTTATTACAATCATTATTTATTACAATCATTATTTATATAGATAGCTAACTGAATGTGTTGTAGGCTTTTTGGAGAACATTTGAAGGTTTTTATTTTTTTAACATTGAGTTTGAAGCAGGAACTACTTCCAATTAGAAATGGGGGCGCAGGATAAGTCTTTAACACTTGAATGCAAAAGAGCTGGCAACGTAGGGAGCGGGAGAGCCAAAGGGGCTACAAAGACAATTTTGGAGAGTATTTGTGATGTGTAGGACGGGTCGAGGCACGAGTCCAACCAGACGCTCTTCACCGGACAGAAGGGGTCCTCATCCTCAGAAAAGGTAGAAGGCCTTCTAGCCACCCTCTTGGAGCGCATCACCTTCTTAACCCCTTAATGACAAAGCCCGTACACGTACAGGCTCAAAATGTATTGTGTTCAATGGGTTTAGGGACAGCCCATTGTCCTTAAGGGGTTAATAAATGTCAACGTTCAGCATATAGGGAAGAGTCAAGTGGGGCTCTGGATTTTAACCTAGAAGGGAAGGCAAAGAGTCTTCTGTGGTCTCTATGGGTAGTTTATCTATCTTATATTGTAGGGTTCTGCTTTGGTTGCTTGGTTTCCGGTTACGGTGTTTTTGGACGTTCTCCAGTAGACGAAGATTTATACCTATTAGTAACCCATAGCAGGGCTTTAACCCTGGAACGAGCATAGAATATACGTTCTTCACGATCCGCACAGTATGCAGTTTCTATAAGTACCCTCCGCTAAACATGTGATCCTAATTTGCATGTAAATGTCAGTAATTTGGGTTTTTTCACACAGATTTCTTTGTTTTGATGGGGTTATTGAGCTGACGTGATACGCGGATGAGGATTTAATTGACTTTAATGGGGCGTAATTGTTCGGCTCTCATTATATGATTACTTTCTGTTTAGCAATAAAGCTCGCAAATGATATTCAGCTGGGAATTAGTCGCAGGGGTTTTTTTAAGGGTTGTTTCGGGTGAAGACTGGCAGCTGGGCAAATGCCCCCTTACGCCGCTCTCATCAAATAATTTTTGGGCCACTACCTACTTGCAATAACGCATGTATCCACCTAGAGTAACAAGGACTTAACATTTACATCCTTATTGGATCCTTCCTCTGCTCCCTCGTGGGATTTCTATACATTCCTCTTCTGTAGATGTGTTTTGGACAGAATCGCATAGTGCTCATTGGGTTTGTTTTCCAGTGGAGTGGGAATTTCTGCTCCGTACCACCCTGGGGGCAGTTTTTTTTATGATGCACTAGGAAAGGGATACCAAAGGTTTTTGGGGTGCCTTGTGGCAAGTGGGGGGTATGTTGTGCCATAAAATAAAAATGTTTTATGGTGTATTGTTGAGGGCGCTGAGGGTTTTTGGTCTAATTTAGGGAGTGCTCAGATTTCTTGTTTATTTGTTGTTGTTTTTTTTGGTGTACTTTGCACATCTGAGGATTTTTAATAGTGTAATCTTGGAGGAATAGTGTACCTAAAGGGGGCACTACTCATCAGGGGGGTGCCGCAACGGCCGCCTAACTCGGACCCGCAGCTTACCGCCGTGGCATTCCCGCCCAGGTTCCTAGGGGTTATGCTGGCCTAGCGGCAATGTCTGGCTCAGCTTATAGTGATCAGAGTTACCATACCTGATCACTAAATGTTATTTATTTAAATTATTTATATTTTATTTTAATTTATTTATAAGTCCTGCAGCAGGTGGAGGGCCGCAGGTTGGACATCCTGGCAAAGAAGGTTCAATAGAGCCTTCCTAGTTTCCAGGTATATAGCGCCCCTTACAGGGCAGTCTGTAGACATACTGGGGCCTGGGGCAAGACTCTCCCATAGGCCTCCTAGGAGGGGGGATTGACTGTCCCTTTAACTTCTTGGTCTCAGGATCTGCATGATTATCCCTCCCCATTAGGTTATCTCTTGTTAAGTTCCTGGTTGATAATTGGTCCAGGTGAGGGTTAGAGGGAAGGGAGAAAACTTCAAGAAAGGAAATGAATTAGAAAATCAAAGATAGCGAATCAAAGATAATTGATAATTGAATGTAGTTTTGCTGTGAAGGTAACCTGGCTCTAGCTTGATGGATACAGGGGGTGGGGGAGGGGTAATTCCCAACCAGTACTGGGGCACTTTGGAAATCTTTTACCTGTATGGTTTATGCAAAAGCTATCAAACAAAAATGTTATGTGATGCTGCCACCTAGTGGTAAAATATATATTTGCTGCCTTGTCACCCAACGGAGAATTTCTTTTTAAAACTAAATTTCCAGAAATTAGGAATAGAAGAAAAAAATGTTCCAGTTTGATAAATAATGGGCGGTGAGCTCTGAATTAAAATATCCAAAAACTGATTTTTGTCTGCATACATTTTTCTTCTTATTGTTCCCAAATTGAAGGGAATGGATGATGCTTCGTCAAATAAGAATGACTTTGGGTTTATTTACTGTAATTTTTGTATGACCCACATGCTGTGGGTTCGCTTGCTAAAGCCAAGTCCCCCATACATAGATGTCGTGTTTTTTGGGATATTATGGGGTCTAAATCAGAATATGCACTTTAATGTTTTTCACACTTTTTTCCAATCGATTAGGTGGGCCTGTGTCACATCGGAGGCAGTATGGTGGTCCCATATTTCAACACCTATATATTTTTTGAAAACTAACCCAGGGATTGAGGCAGATATGGTTATGTTGTTGGCAAAAAAAAATATGTATCTAATTTCAACAATTTGTTTCTTTTACACGGATCCGGCAGCATTCCCCAAGTTGATCAATATGACGCTTGCATAGATCTGTCAAGCTTATGGGACGTTATGGGGTCCAGATTTAAATATATCCAAAACTATTCTAGATTTTTTGGGGGGAAGGAGTATAACATTTTGAGATAAAATAATTAACAAGTGGGAGAATTTGATCATATCTGTCATAGCGATCGATTTCCTGGTGCAAGGTCCTGCAACCCACAGAATCACCCACCTTATCATCCCACCCTAAAATTCCCATACTCAGTAAATTTAACCCTAAAACCCTATGCCAGCTGCATTGAAGACAAACCGAGGCGTCGCAGGGTAGTTGTGTGTCCTGGTATGTTAGTGTGTGTATGTGTCCTGGTATGTTAGTGTGTGTATGGATGTGTTTGTATGGATGTGTTTTGGTAGTGTAGTATGAGTATGCTAGTACATATGTGTCTCAATATGTTAGTGTGTGTAATTGACTATGTTAGTGTGTGATTGAGTGTCTGGGGGGGTGTTAGTGAGTGTGTGTGAGTATATTAGTGTATGTTTCTGGATGTATGTGTTTGTGTGTGCGTTTCTGTGCGTGTAAATGAGGATGTTAGTGAGTGTGTGAGGATGACCCTGTGAGGTGTCAACAATTCAACAATTCCCACAGTGGCATGCCTTTTATATGTATAAACATATTTTATTTATTTAAAGCTAATAGATGTATTTAGTGTTTTACAGCTTACAGCAGAATAAAGGGGGTTAATTATGAGCAGGTATTTAATATAATAACCCGACCAGGGTACAGAATTTATGTATAAATCGGGAAAGACGGACCCTCCCTCTGGCTTATAGCGAAAGTAACTTATTTTTCACAACACGTTTATTAAAACTACCAAGAGTTTGTGTTTTTTGCTAGAATCTCCAAGTGAACTGCCGGTCACTCTTCTCCCCCTTTTCCCGACAGGTGGGCGCTGTGTGGCCACACCCACTCCCCTCCCACTTCCCCGCCCACTCAATGTATTCTGGGTTAGCCCCACCCCTATGCATGATCACACAAATTTAAATATTGACATTTTTTTACCCAGTGTGGCTTTTACGAGGGCGTGACTGTATTTAAAATAGAGTTTAAACCGACTTAATTCTACATCCAGCCATTATATGAATTAAATCGGGGCAAATAATCCGCGTTTCGTTTTTTTACGATGTCATTTTAATCCGGTGATTATTAATCGTTGCGCTGCGTGTTGTAAGGATAACAGGCAGGAGAAGACGTAGCGTCAGCACATTCGTGTTAATATACATCTGTTATGGAAGTAATGGCAGGAATAATGATAATGCTGACATGTTCAATTACTCCACGCGGGAGCTGAGCGCATGCACGCGGCGTGGCTTTGTAGGGCAGCTCTCCCTCTTCTGCTTCTCATTGGAGGCAGAAAGGAGGCGTGGCCAAGATGGGGCAGGGCCAGCCCTAAGTCGACCTGCAAGAGGTGTGGTGTGGGTGGAACCTGGATGGGGAGTGGGGATGGCCAAACATTACTGCCACCACTCAAAGGGTAATGAGTTCTCCCAGTACGCTTCACTCACCAGTCTACACTCTCTGCTCATGTGCGTCCCACCCATTGTGTTTATTCCTACTCATCTTCCAAGTCAACTTGGAAGTTAACTTGGAAGAGAAAATAAACAATTACACCAAAACTTATCCAGCGCCTGGCACTAGAACGCCCCTAAAGCGACCTATGGGCCCTCACATAATTCTTAAACCAAGCTGACTCCTAGCGGACAACCTTCCTAATGTCAATACTTTAACTAGCTGTCTGGCCTTTGACCACCTCAATAGCAAAAATGATGGGCTCCGTACTACGGACCACCTAAAACTAATCGATACCTCGTCTGAAGGCACCTCGTCCAAGACGAGTGTAAGACCCAAGCCTGAGTAGATGGAGTGGTAACTGGTAACGTTCCCAGTGTCATGGCTGCCAAACCCAGCCCCAAAAAACAGAAGGCCTTCAAATAAACCTCCTGGGGATAAATCATTAGAAAACCCCTCTAAAGCCCTAAATAAAGGGGGTAATGGGAAAGGTGTGCAGCGGGATGGAGGTGAAGCTCGTACCCCACAGTCCCGTTTTCACAGGTAGCTGCCTCGCCGTTGAGTTACGTGGAATTTTATGTAAAACAATCACATTGCTGATTTTTTGGGGTGTTTCAGTTTGTGTTATTAGTTATACAGCTTCATGAATGTGGATCTTCATCTCTTCTTCTAGTTGGTAAACGTGTTTGAGCAGAGCTCTTGTTATCGTTATGTGACGTACTACTTGTTACGTCCTGTCTACCCATTGTACAGCGCTGTGGAATATGATGGCGCTATATACGTCAATAAATAATAACAATAAATCATGTTCGGTGTATTTCTATATCGATGTCATATTTAACCCATTCAGATAAAACCCGATTTTTATATTTATATTTTTTATATATATCTCCCAGCGGGACTCAAAGCGCTCGGCGTAAACCCAGCCGGCAGCTGAATAATAGATGTTATCAATAACTATTCATGTAACCGAGTAAAACCCTTTTCTCCTGTTTCTATACCCATTATCGGGGCTTTTAGGGCTGTAGAACCCTGCGATACCCTAATACCCAGCAAACATTCTCACCTCCTAGAAATAGAGGGTCATGGGGGGGGGGGCAGCACAGGGATTTGCATCCCAAAGAGGGACTGTCCCTTCTTAAGAGGGACAAATGGGAGGTATGATAATGCCCTATGGTAAGAACCAATAAATAAATCAGTGGAGGCCCCCATGATCCCATTTTTCAGTATGGGAGACATTAGCGACAGCGGCGTTTCTGAGCCATTAACAGACCGCTAATAGCAGGAAACCCAGCGAGGCGAGGAGCGCGTGTTTAATTATCATTCATTCATTCACATCGACGCGGAGGCATCTGCTTCATTTCCCCGTCGCCAGCTGTGGATGCGTAACACGCCACGGTACAAAGTGGTGAATAGCGGTGAACACGACCAGTTCGTTTATCTCCGGACCCCCGAGGGTAAAGCTGGACCCCTAACGGTGACCCCAAAAGCTGCCAGCGCTGCCGCTGACAACGGACGAGAAATTCCTCCTCTGGTTATCTGTGAAAAAGGGGAAAAGCAAATATAGACAGATAGCTCGAGCCGTAGAGTCCTGAAGAGCTGACAATCTAAATATAGCAAGTGAAACGCTTTCATTGATCTGCTTATTTCGAGGCCAATAAGTTAGGCGGTGACCCCCAAGCCCTGTGCTTTATAAGCCAGATGCCACTTTCTGCTGACGGTCGCCCACGTTTACTGTCATTGATGGTAGCTTGGCGGCCTTAGGCATCAATACCACAGCCGCCCCTCATGAAGAATTAAATCCAAGGCCTTAGGCATAGGTGGGATCTGGGCCGAGATCGTCAAAAGGTAAGAGGGAGGGAACTGGATGGGAAACATACGCAAAAGCAGAATATTTCAAGTATGATGTCACTTGTGGACTGGAAAGGATATATGAGGTCATAAAACACATGCGAGGTAAGCAGTGACTGCTGGAAAACCGGAGATAAATTCTGGGTACCAAAGGCCAAAAGGTTAACAGAACCAGGAAAATAATAATTATAACAAACAAATATAAATTAACAATCGCTTTCCTTGCCTTTTATTCACCAACTATTAGTTACAAATATCATTCTATGATTGTTTGTGTATTTTTTTTTTTATTTTTTTTTTCCAAGGACCAAAAAAAAGGTTTAAAATCCAAATACATCGTAAGACCGGGACCCTGTTCTCCTTCTGTACCCGGAATGTTATTGTCCGTTCTGTAAATGATGATATTTTTATTGTCCTCTGTAACAGCGCCATGGAAGCTGTTATATAAATAAAATGTAAAGCAGGGATGAGATTCCCTCATCGTGGACTTTCATGGTTGAAGGGATCTCTCGTGGCTTACCCAGAGTTCCAAGCAGCGCAACCGTGGACTGGTCCTTTAATTCCACGTTTTCCGGACCATCGTAGCCGGGAACTCTCCGGGTTTTGTCCAGAGACTCCGGGTGAAACGCAGCTTCTCCGGGTCAGCGTGGTAAAGGGGGGTCTACTGTGTTCGGGCAGCATTTTAATTTTCAGCGGATCCGTTCTGTGGTCCTTCTATGTTCCAGTGAGTGCTACTCTGCGCTGGCCAGGGGTGGACAGCCAGACAGGAAGGCGTAACAATAAATGTAATCAGGAAAGCAGGTTTCTTCCCCCGGTGGGGGCCGCGTGCGGGGTCATTATGCGCGTTAGTCACAGGGTGACGTGGGGTTATTTTATTGTCTCATAAAAGAGCTAAACTCTCGTTTGCTTGTGGATTTATTTATGAGTCATAATTAAACAGAGTCAAAAGTGCACCGGCTTCTACAGACACAAAGCACCAGGATATTAATTCTGCCCCCCGCCCCCCCCCCCCGGGGTATTCACGGCGCGCGATCTTACACCCCGAACGTCTGTTTCGGGCCAACGCGGTCACCCAGAATCGGCCCTCCTGCTTTTCACGGAGAGAAGGATAGAAACGAGAAGTACTACCAGGTTATATCGCATGAAATCCATGACTGTTGGCAGGTATCCTCTAGAAATGGAACGGTTCAGCGAAAAAACTGATCTGAGGCATAGATATTGGGGGTTTATCATTCTGCGCTGTATACCCCCCCCCCTTCTCACAAGGGGCTCGCGATCAGATCGCTGTTCATTCTTGGGGCATCATATTATCGCTTCGTCTCTACAGGTCTGGGGTGAAAGGGCAGTGGGGGCCACACTCCTGGCGTTGGTCCCTCTGTGTGTTTTAGTTGTAAGGCCACGCACTCTCGAGTCATCGCTCATTCTAGATCTCTGTATGAGTTTTAGAAACGTTTTACGGTCTCCTGCGGCTCGTAGACAGAAGCGGCCGGTGAATCCTCCCAGTATTATGGGAAAGCAGCGAGCCGGTCGGCGACAGACTACTCCTACACCTCACCTTCCAGTCAACAGAGGGGATCTTAACTCGACCCCGCAGCTGACGGGCATCGGGCATACGTCCCGGGCAGCGGGTGATGGGGGGAGGGGTAAATGCATGTGAGATGTTCTGCAGGATCCCTCCGTGCGTCTGCGAGGGAGACCGCGTGAAAACGTTAAGTGACCGCGCGGCTCTCGTATACTTTGAGTGACCTTTGCGGTCTCATTAAGGGTTTTTTGCGGTCTCATTAAGGGTTTTTTGCGGTCTCATTAAGGGTTTTTTGCGGTCTCGTTAAGGGTTTTTCTGCTCCGCTCTCCATTTCTATTAACCTTTCCCTCACCTTTTTTTGCCCACTTAACGCTACCTACCACCTCACCCGATGCTCAGGGGCCGGGTTATTTGTCGGAGAGTGAGACGGATATAAATCATTTATTGCGGACCACTGATATACCCCAGATGGTGGCCTTTCATAGAGCCATTTAACGTCTATTACCCCCCAACCACAGGACCTGGAGGGGAACCCATTTTCCGTTTTACTGGATAAAAACGCAAACTCTCACGGCATCTCTCACTGTATTAAGCTCTACCACTTCTGCTGGGAGGCTGTTCCACTTATCTACACACCTTTCAGTGAAGGAAAATACTGCTCACTCTCTCTCTCAGACTCCCTGTAACAATTTTTGTCCTAGTAATGTCAAATAATGATATTATGACATCATGCTTTGCTCAGGTTACATAAACCAAACGGACAAGTGAATAAATATCTTGATTTCAAATGTACAGCGCTACGGAATAGGATGGCGCTATATAAAAAGTAATATAATAATAATAATAATAATAATAATAATAATAAATGTTCCCAGCTCCTAGAAAAGAGGACATCAGAAACTGGACGAAGGACACAAGGATTTAGCTTGAAGGAGGGACTGTCCTGCTTGAACAGGGACAGTTGAGATGTACGCAATCTCCCAAAGCATTTTAAATATTTGAACAACCCTCCAAAACAAGCGAAACTCACAAGACCGGGCGAATCTCTAACTCCGAATAGAATCACTCATCGCTAAGAAACTAGATTTAACCCTTGATAGAGGGACTAAATCAGTACCTGAAATACCCCCCCCCCCCGCCGCTGCCCACTCAGATTAGGATTTAGTTTGTTTAAAATTATTATAAAAATATTAAAAAAAAACAAATGTAAAAATAAATTCTGGGAAGCAGCTGCCCTTCTGATCTCTGAACAAAGCTACCAAGCCCTAAGTGGCCTAAAAAGCTTGCAATCTAATGCGGCTCGCGTAGACATCTGACGCACGTCATCATCCTGCATGTATTATTGATGGCGGGGCAATTAGTGGTTACCGTCTCTTTAAAACCTTCTTCCAGGGCAGAAGGTGCCCGATGCCTCCTAAAGGGGAGGGGGGGTTATTGCTTAAGCAGTGGGCGTGGCGGGAGGATAAGGAGCGCTCCCATTGGTCGGTACCTGGAGGCTTTCTCACTGTAAGGTGATAGGTAGGGAGAGGCCGCGTTCCGCTTGTGATTTTGTGTCCCGGCCGTTCGCTCGTCAGGTTGGGATCCGCCGGCTCCGGAGATCATGGAATTACCCGGGAGAGGACTCCTTGTGCTGGTTCTGGGGGCAGGTGAGTTCCTTAATAACCGGTAACGATCCCTGATCAGCCGAGGAAACGTATGGATCGCATTCCAGCCCCGCCCCGTCTGTCCTATATATTAATGCGTTTAGTTGATCTGCCCCACCTGGTAAAGGTCATGCGCAGTAGATTAAAAACCTGATAGGAGGCGTAAAGGTAAACTTTGCTCTTTGATAAGATGTCGGAGGTCAAACCGATCAGAGTTCCCAGGTGTGTGATTATTACCTCCTTATATCTCAAACGTAGAGCCTGCCGGCAGATCGGCCCCTGTCTAGTCTCCTGCTGTAAAGACTCAAACCTTAATCAGTCGTTGGTCTCGTCTTAGATTCAGGAGCCGTATGTCTATCCCATGCATTTTAATACCCTCGCTATATTAGCTTCTACCACCTCTGCTGGGAGGCTGTTCCACTTATCTACCACCCTCGATGTAAAGTAAGAGTTCAGTGTAAAGGTGTATCATAGCTCTTATATTTTGCTTATCATGAGAGATGAATCGAGCTGCGGTGTGGGGGCTTTTATTTATTGCTGGTTTCTAGGGAAGGAAAGCAGGAAGCGAATGCTTTTAAGAAAGTTTATCAGGAATAATAAAATACTTTTGTGGTCTAAAGCGGAGGGGGGGGTTGGGTGGTTCAATAAAATGGCGCGGAAACAAAGGAGAATAAGTGAATTGAGACGAAACTTACGCTCCTCCTCATGTTGTATGGATGATTTTAACTCTTTGAGCCAGCGGTTTGTGAAAACATGAGTATGTCCTAGTTTAATGGCACAGCTTTGATAGAGTTTTTCGGTAACCCTGCGGATGGGGTAGTTTTTATTATGGAAGTCCTTTAATCTTGAAATCCAATTAAACGCTAAGGTTGCCGAGCCGGCGGTGATATACATGTATCTCCGCAGGAAGTTTCGTGTGGATACTTGCGTTTCTGTTCGTTTCACAAAGCTTTCTTATCTGAATTTGTAAAGAAAGTTAACAATTAGTTTTAAAATCTGAAGCCAGCTAAATAAAAACCACAAACGTTCCAAACGGTTAAAAAGTAAACCAGCGTGTTAAAAAAAAAAAAAAATCTTTTAACACGCGCCGGCCCTGCCTTTCCTTTTGAATTCACATACATGACGTATAACACGCCTCACTCACGCTACCAAACCCACGCATTTCCCTCACTTACACGCATTACGTATTTTATTATAAAAAGAGTAATAACCCGACTTTACGAGGAAATGTATTCCGCGGAGCTGCGTTTCCACCCGGCTCTACGGAATCAAATTCCGTTCGTTTATATAGCGCCAGCAGATACCACGGCGAGGTTACGACGGGGCGAAGGGTCATAACACGTAATCCCATCCTAGGGGTTGGCGACATGGAGCTCGTACGATGACCGTACCCGTCAAGGGTGCAGGTGTCAGGGGCACGGGGGGGCCACAAGGTTCCTTGGCACAAAATGGGCCGTTTGCAGCTCGGACCGGTGCCGTCGATAAATATATTACATGGGGAGATGTTTTATTTACCGCCCGCATCTCCCGCACGCCTTTCGTCTGCATGCCTGTTTATCGCCCGCTGGCTTTACAGCAGCAGTCTGGTACTGGGAGCTCGCCGACGCGTTCCGATACCCCGCTATTTACGTACGATAGCCCGTGGCCCTCGGCCCGCGTCGTATTTGGAGTTAGTGTCTGATGCAGCATGGCGGCCCACCATAGCAGGTAAAATGGGGAAAATTCTCTGAAAGTAACCGGTTTCGCTGCTCCTCCCGTTTTACCTGCCTGGGGGCAAACAGCCGAAACCAGCTGAAATCGGGCTTCTTAATGGTATTAACCCTTCAATGACCATGCAAGCGTCCTCTGTAATGACTCCCAAAATGCAGGAAACCCAGGGAGTTAAAAGATCTTTGTCGTGCAGTTTCCTGGTTTAGGGGTGTATTCACTAACCTGTACCAAAGCAGGGCGGCTGCTGATTTCAACTCGCCCGCTTCACTTTGCGTTACAAAAGGGCCACAAAAAACCTTTGTGACCCCGGAAGACCAGAACCTACTACAGCTGTTCAGTCCAGTGCCCTGCATTTAATAACGATATTATATATCACTAACAATTCCCGCAGCAGTTCTTCCAGTCCCTACATTCAAAGGGTCTCTCAAAACTAGAACTGACATTCTAAGACAAAGCAATATGTTGGGTAAACAGGGCTTGGCATGTAAGCTTACAATCTAGGAGCGGAGTGAAGAGGGAGATGGTAGGGAGAAAGTGGCCAGACTAGTTCCAAAAGTGACATTTTACACTCAAATTAACTCTAAGTGTGCCAGAGGAGTCCCGTAATGTACTTTTTGGCATTGCACTGGTTAAATGCTGCAGCTATATAGGGGTTTATGCATAAAAAGGGATCCCGGAGCTTTTCAACATTTGCTATCTTAACGCCAATTCACTGGTTCAATCAACAGGGACTTTTCATTTGTTTCTATGGCAACAACACAACTTTTGCATATTTGAGCAAGAATGTTTTATCTAAATAACACTCGGTTTGTATTTTTGTTGTCCTTTAAGTTCTGTGAGATTCTGTGGTTATATTTGTAGTTTTATTTCATCGTATCAGGTGGTTACACCTTTTGTTATATAGATTGTTTGTTTTTGGTGGCGGGTGCGGTAAGATGGTATGATCCATAATGTATAAGCTGACTGTTACCATGGATCTTTAATTGGTCACAAGTTATAGGTCATTTGTTTTTAGGGTGATGGTTGTCTCCTAAAAATCTGTATTTGTAGATAAACATGGGGTTAATTCACCAACACTCAAGTATGCGGCTCTCTGTTTTGCTCTTGAGTAATCTTTGTATGGATCCATTGTGATCGTTCATCCTCTCCTTATTATATCTTGGGCCAACTGGTTACTCCATAAACTTTGTTTTATTACTAAGCGGAAGTGAAGGTAAATACAGAGGTGCGGGGGGCATCCAACGATCCCGGCCCGAAAAGATTGCATAACTGGCACGGCGGTCCGGAGGTCAGACACGAGTTATTGCCAAGTATGAGTCCTTGGTGCTGCTTAATGTGCTTCATGTTCTGCAAATCCTTGGCTTATCTTGGATGTGAAATGTCGGGGCTTCTTAAACAAAGCTGAGGTTTTTGTAGTGAGTTCTGGTCCCAAAAGCTTCCGGGCATCACCGATCCTTTTAGTTACTTGCTTACAAGCGTCTGTTGAGAGGCATTTAAAATCTGAAGGGCAATTAAAGTGTCTTCATGTCCAGTGACAGAGTCATAGGCCTATTAAGCCGAAAAGGGCCTCGTTAAGCCCAGACACGTTATCCGGATCCAATGCTGCTCGTCGGTCTGTACCAGAAGAGGCGGTAGAAGGCGTTACTGATCCTAAGATATTTGGCGTTCACCAGGCAGCGTCTGACGCCTTGCTGTGGTCTGTAAATCTCAAAACCCTCAGCCGATGAGTGAATAGGTAGGGAAATGTGGCTTCAATGTTCTCATGTTTTCTCTGTCGCCGACTGCAGCTCCCATCGAGCTTCGCCGGCTGAAGGCAGTTACTTTGCATGACCTCATCCCCATTTACATACTATCGGTGACAAAATACAACCATCTTATTTATAAAGGCCTCGGCTGCGTTAATAAGAATACCCAGCAGTACATGAATCACGTGGATCCAGACACACGTTTGGTGTGAAATTCCACGCGTCCGCCTCGTCTGCAGATGCATTGGCAGCGGGTCCAAGAATTGTGGTAACTATGCCTCTGCTTTGTACCCTAGGTGACCCCCAAATTCACAGTATAGACTCCCAGTGAAGTCTGCCTTTGTGGTCTAATGAAAGAGACTGCTTCATATGATGTCATACTCTAAGATCTAGACACGGGATTGTGCCTGATTAACGCTGGAGTCCCTAGGCGTATAAAAACTGCATGATTTTGCACTTCACGTAATGGCCATTAAAATGTGTTTGAGTTCATTCTTCTGAACTTCTTATAAATCAATTACCAGTCAAAAATATGGGAAATAAGGCAAAAATGTGTCTATGGGCTCAGGGGTTAACAGATCAATCATGCAACAGCCAGAGTCTAGTGTTGCTTCAGGCATCTTCCATAACCTTTTAACTCCCTGCTCCTCGGGGGCATTGCCATCCTTTTAACCAGCTGTCACTCATATTACAATCAAGCTCCACCCACCCGGAATCCCATGTAAATCTGATCGGTTTACGAAAGCTCGTAGACCGCGTGCAAAATAACAAACTGTCGTCATGACTGATCGTCTGAAAACCCGCTGTGCACGTGGTTCCCTGGAACTAGGAACTTAAAACCCTTGCCTCGGGGGTTTGGTGCCTCTTTTTCCTGTAAATGTCCCGTTCCTGCTGTCTCTTAAACCAGTTTCGGGTTATAAAGCTTTCAGAATTCAGAGCAACAAATAACAAATTTGTGGGGGGGGTTGCCCTGTATATAAGGAAATTGGAGGGTGGAGAGGATAATACGGCCAATCATTTAGTCTGGATGAGCATGGGAGCTGCAGTCCAATATAGAAATCTAGAATTTGATGTCTGATAAGTAGACCATTTGGCCCCCGTCTAGTCGCCTGTCTCTCCTGCTGTAAAGACTCAGACCTTAATCAGTCGTCGGTCTCGTCTTAGATTCAGGAGCCGTGTGTCTATCCATGCATGTTTAATACCCTCACTGTATTACCCTCTACCACTTCTGCTGGAAGACTGTTCCACCTATGAACCTCAGTAAAAACAAAATATCTTCCTATTTGGAGGAGTTTCCCCTGTCTCTTTCCATGTTTGTACGCTGTTGACCATTGTATTGTGAATATGGCGGATGGGAGTTGCGTGAAGACGGGTATTTGGTTGGGGAATGGTTTGAATCTGCGATTGGTGGAGGAATCGCGGTAATCGGATCCTACAATGAGTTGATTGAGCATTTTGTGTCTCTGAAACCGCAGTAAACGCTGAACTCTGGAATCCCAGCCCAAAGCGGCTCCTCGTCAAACCAGAAAAACCTGATTCTCTTTCTCTGTCCTTCATCGGGCAAAACGCAGTAAAAAACATTTCCGTAAATCCGTCCCCTCCTGGAGCCTGGTGGGGTTTATCTATTAAAGCATTACATTTTTATATTACAAAAGTAGGAAAAATTACATAAAACAGATTTTTATACTGAGATTTCTGTTATTTGTTAACAAGGCGGCCATGTATTTTGTGTGTGTGTGTGTGTGTGTATATATGTATGTATGTGTGTGTGTGTATATATATGTCTGTATGTATGTGTGTATATATAACGACAAACAACTCCAGGCATGTTCTAAAATAGCCAGCTGATGCAGTGGAAGTTCTGATCCATTAACCCTTTGAGCAGTACGAATGCCAGCTTTTTGAGTAACATGGAGAGATCTTTATTTTTTTATTTTATCGTCGAAGTGCAGTTTTTAGGTCTCTAACACCCAAGTTGTCCTTGAGCATCAGGATTGTAGCGCACAAGTTTTTTTTTTTGTTTTTTTTTCCTTTTTTTCAATAATCACAATTTAAAATAAAAGACTTCTAGATGTCGAATTGTTGCATAAATTTAGACGGCTTCTGTCCGATTAACCCCTTATGATCTAGAATGTGTGATGTAAATTTTTTTTGCCTAACAAAAAAACAACAAGGACAACAAAATCCCAGCAATGTTTTAGTGGCTGGTGGCGCGTTCTGACACGCCGTCTGAAATGCTTCTGGAATTCCTGCCCTAAATGGCTGCCGTGCGTTTGTGGCGGTGCTCCGGTAGTCTGATTTTTCACAGAGATCTTGAGATGATTCATGTAAAGATATTATATATTTTTTTTTTTAATATTTTTTTTCTTTCTTATGGGAACTTTTAAGAATAAACCAGACTGATCGTTCAATTTAGTCGCTAACCCCAATGAACAATGGCCCCCATCAGAGAAATTCCAGAAAACCTAGAAAGCTTGGTTTTTTGTTTTTTTTACATTTAATGTCACTGAACGGTCTATTTCTTGTCCTTCCGTATTTCTTCTATATCCATCCCAGGTGGGAGTCACCAAGTAACTCTGCGTTATGTGAGACGTTTTATATGCTGCTAGGATTTGCGTTGATGAGTCGACCTCCTATAAACTTCACGTTATTATATTTTATTGTTTTTATAGCGATATCATATTCCGTAGCACTGTACAATGTGTAAATAGGACTTCAGTAGTATGTAACATAATTCGACTTACAGAAACTGGTAAGGCGGACTCGGCTCTAATGAGTTAACAGATAAACTATTAAAAAAAACTGGAAAGTATTTTGCATCCATGCTCACACACACATGTATACAAACACGGATACACCCCTCGCACCTGCTTACCTCTCACCGCTCCCGCAGCTTATCTCACACTGCGCGGGCGGCCTTGGTTTCACTGCGGGGGTCACGTGACTTTCCTGTCTCCCCATGCCGGTTCAAAATAGTCTACAAAGGAACACAGTAACATCCCCTGCCGGTTCCGCCATTGGTTATAAGATATTGTATTGCTGTGGTTTCTAAAATATTAAGATTATTTTGAGAAACAGGCTGCCCGAGTTGGCTTCCCCATAACTCCCAAACGTAGTAGGTAGACTCCCAGCAGAGGTGGTAGAGGCTAATGCAGTGAGGGGATTTAAACATGCTTGGGAAGGACACGTGGCTCCTGAATGAAGACATATTTGTCTAATCTTTTTCATAGATACCAAAATCCCAAAGTTCCCCATTTTCGCACAAGTTTTCTGGCTAAATCATGTGACCCGGCGTCCCTGTTCCAGTCAGCTGTTGTTGGAGAAACTCTCCGATGTTGGTGATTCATAATGAATAGCGACGTGAGGAAGCTGAAACCAAAAAAATGTGTTTTATCTCAAATCAAAATCTCCTGTCTCGTAAATCGTATTTAGTTCTTGGTTTCGTTTTTTTTGCACGTGATGACCTCAGAAACTGT
>VKOC01028300.1:0-27688 GCA_009364415.1 Spea multiplicata
TTACAATACATATATGACAAATATACATATCATAGGTTTCCGATGCATATATACATTTTTAACTGCCAGAACATAGGTTTAACCATATTTAACCATTTATACATAAACTAGGGAAGTCAATAAATATAACTGACATTAATTTATTCTTCAACTGCATTAAAGTGACATTGGCCCAATAAATAAATGTGGTTCACACCGATGTTTACATTTCTAATCAGTAAATATGGTAGCACAACCTTTAATTGATATTGAGATATATACATATATATATACATTGTTACCGGTAATTTAACCTAATCTACTCTCTGGGATTATTTTTTTCCCAATTCATTTTCAGTAAATTATTAAATTTATATTATATTCTGCTCAAAATAATTATTTGACAATTGTAATATTTTTTTTTATTTCTAAAATTGTAATTCTAATACAGGTTTTTATTTCAATAACTTGCAGTATGTGTTTTCATACAGCTGCTTTCACTCCAAACCCTGATACGTTTTTTATTTAGCCATGCGTTACGAAATGATGTTTTCGTTTGGACATGCATCACTCCAAAAGCAAAATATGTTTATACTTCAAAATGTATCGCACCAGCAGAAACCACTGGAGTGTCACCAAACCATCTGCATCACAAAAATTGAAGTACAAGTGTAAAGACCATTTCAGCCGAGTGATAAACATATACAGGCATCCAGCCTCCGTCACTGGGCCGTGATTACCCCCTGCGCAGAAATAGCCTTTTTTATTAAACTCATTGGGAACTATTTAGAAAAGACGTCTTACTACCATGGCAACCAATAAAACTGTGCAATCAGAAAGTAATTAAGGGGAAAAAAACAGGGCTTTATCCAGAGCCTTCAGGTCAACCCTTAAGAGTTTCCAGGTATGCCATTAACCTGTCAGGTGCCAGAGGGATAAGTCATTTACTGCAATCAGCCAGTGCCTCGGTGGGTTAATAAGTTGAACTGTACATCCCTCTTGGCAGCAACAAACGTAATCAAACATTTGCAATAACTGGTAGTCTTTTACATCACTATGGAGGAATATTAACCCTTCTTGGCAAAACATTTTACATCAGCCACTTCGGAGGGTTTTCGAGCATTAACTACCTTTTTAAGGCCACAACATCTCAATCGGATTCAAGTCAGGTCTTTGACTCTAAGACCTCCATGTTGTTTTGTTTGAGCCATTCAGAGGTGGACCTGCTTGTGTGCCTCGGATCTTTTTCCCGCGGGAACTCAACTGTGCTTGAGCGTTAGGTCACTAACTGAGGGCTGGACATTCTCCTTCAAGATTTTCTGGTAAAGAGCAAAATTCATGGTTCCATCAATTATAGCCAATGGCCCAGGCCCTGAAGAGGCAAAGCAGCGCCAGGCCATCACACTACCACCACCCCGCCTGACTGTTGGTATGATGTGTTGGATTTACACCAGATGTAACAGACTTGTGTCTTTAAAAAAGTTCTACTTTTGACTACTTCTGACTCGTCCGTCCACAGAATATTATCCCCAAAGTCTTGGGGATCATCAAGATGCGTTTTGGCACATGCAAGATGAGCAGTGATTTTTGTCTTGCAAATCTTGCATGGATACCATTGTCTCTTTCCTATTGTGAACACTGACCATAACCGACGACTGCCAGGTAGAGCTGGATAGCGTTTTCATGTCGATGCATGAAATTATTTAAAAACTGCATTTTGTGTTACCTTTGTCTAATATTAAAATGAGTTTAATTATCTGAATTTTAATTGTGACAAGACAACATTTTTTTCTGCTTCTTGACCTGTCCTTGAAAGCTGGTATTGGGAATCATTACTCTATATCTCCGTGATAAAGATGAGCCTTTAATGAAGGCATAAAGATGAGCCTACTGTTACACGCTTGTAAAACAATGGATGATCGTGTTTTGTGACATCTGCTACTATTTCAGAAAGGTTTTTATTGCATACATAAATATGATTTGCAAGAAATATGTCCATTATTAAAAATAAATATCTACTGCTCAAGGACCCTTTCCTTGAGATAGTTTCCTAGCCATTTGTTATTATAGGCAATTTAAATGAAAGTCAACAACTATTACTCGGACTGCAATTCACGATCACAGTATTGTTAATGTGCCTTGACTACTGCAGAAAATGAATTGTACCGTGTGAATAAGCGGAATTAATGTCTGAAGCTTTGGGCCATTGAAATGTCCATTAACCAACGCATTTGCACAAGGAGATCAACAAAATAAATTCACTTCCTGTGGAAGTGCGCACTGCGCACGCCTCGTTCAACTGCTCCTTTACACAAATGTCCATAAAAGCACAAGTGAAAATATTATGTTTCAGAAAGCTAAAGCAAATTGAGTTTAACCCCTTTAAGGACAAAGCTGTTTTTTCTGTACCCTTGGCGGTTTTAACATTTCTGCAGTGTTCATGTTTTGCTCTAACTTTCTTCTCATTTACTGTCCCCCGCATAAATTATATATCGTTTGTTTTTTCAGGACAAGAAGGGCTTTTTTTTTTTTCAGATAACATTATTTTAATCATATTATGCAAAAAATGAAAATATGGTGAAAAAATGTTAAAAACAAAACTGACTTTTATTTGAAAAAATATTTTACACATCTAAATAGATTGTAATATTTGTCCTGAGTTTAGAAATAACTTTTTTTCAAATCTGGTAATCTGTAATCCACCTGCAGGGGGGCCCCAGAGTTCTCAGAAGGGTCTGGAAAGAAGGAAACTTGTTTATTTTTTAATGAATGGGCGCAGCCATCTTGCAGGAGGCCAAATCTCTCGCAATGGCTCTTGCGACCACTCTCCGGAGCAGAGTGTGGGTTTTTGGTGTCGCTGAGAGCCTCGCTATCGAGCTATTTCAGCAACACCGTTTGAGTTTAGGAGGCAGACCCCCTGGGAGCAATAACTTTTTGCTGGAGTTTTTTTGTGTGTTATTTTCTGTTACTAAACGCCTCGATATTAAGACATTTCAGCAACCCTTGCTTGAGCTTAGCAAGGGATCATTGTATGAAAAGATGCTGGCAAAGAAGCGGAAGATAATATATCCACAGTCTTTGCTCCCGTTTTTTAAATAAATTACCATACAAATAATGATGCAGCCTCTAAGGTTCCTCTAGTTCAAAGCAAACTTGTACAATTTTACCGTCTGCATTAGCTGCCCTTCTACTTTGAAAGTATAACATGTCGTTAATTCTGCATGAAGACCAAAAATCAGCTGATTAACAGACATTCCTGCTCCCCCATTGCTACAGCTTGAAGAGACGCTCTGAACCGTTCCAATACCGTGATACGTTTGAATACTGATTCGCTCAACAAATAGCGCCCGACTGTTTCCCTGGGAAAGTGAATATCTTTCTGTGTTAAACTTGCAAAGCAGCGATTTCTTCCAAAACACAGTTAGAACTAACCTCACATTGTGACGGAACCTTGTTTGCCGTTCCGAACGTTAGAGGAGATGCAATAAGGTCAGATAAGGCTATTGGCAGGAAATAAGTGCCTGCAATTGCCAAGTCATTTTTTTTTACGAGGTCTTATTTACTGACAAAAGGGCTCCTAACATCACGATTTTGTACAGATTTTCACAGAAGATAAAGATATTAAATGTTTTACAAGGGATTATGTTAATCACTAGAGCCACCTGGTGTGAAACCTCTCTATTCTCACTGGGAAGTTACCAAGTCTATACCCCAAACAGCACATTGTTCCTCCTGGCACTTGGATTATACATGGACTTTAACGCAATTAGAGTGTGGTCAGCAGTCAACATTGTTAACATTTTAACAGAACTTTGTTAAATTGTGGATTGTTCTCCTCTCTGGCACTTGGCACTTATTTGCACCAAACCTTGGGATAAAAGTGAAGTGATGCACTAAAACCAGGGTATTCTAATTCACGCTTTGGGTTCACATGCACCCTGTGGTCTGATGTATTTCAACAGACAAAATTCTGGCTGTGAATCACAAGACATCTCGGTTTATTGGCTTGCAGGAGATACCAAACAAATTGTCAGTAGGTGCCAACTGCCCCCTACGTGGGCACCATCCTCAATGTTGAGTGCCGGGAGATGGCATCATACCCTGGTCTTCGGTGTTTTGTATGTGGGCAGCGCTGGGTACTCCATACTATACATTTATCATTAGTAACATTGGGCCAGTTTGGCAGATCAGAGGTAATGTTATTTGTCATTTATACCACTATATCATGTGTTTCACAGTTTGCCATAAACTAAGCATCTATGAACAAGTAAATTTGTCTTGAAAAATATATCTTTCCTAGTTAAAGTGTATGCTTTTCATAATCACCTAACTGCAACAATAACAAAACCACGAGACTGGCCCACATAGAAAAATATTTCCAGACCTCCGGCACTCCAATGGTTAAATGTGATTGGCCAGGCACAGCCTAAAACCCAATTATATATTGGTTAATAGGATAACTTTATTGCAAACGTTCCTCTACAGACAGCTTAGGGTCCATTTTTACATTTTGCAAGAATTTACGGTAATATGGAGAAATTTATCAGGTGTGTCCAAAAATTAATTCACCTTCTGTGCTGCCCTAGGCCTACCTAGCACAGCACGCCGAGCTGTCCCCTACGCAGTCCGCATAAAAGTAACAAGCAGTCACATCTTAAATATCATTTTTTAGGATTTGCATAGACTTAAGGCTTCACTTGCGGGAAGAAGTCAACTATTTTATCCACATCTGATCGATTGTGCTGGGAGTTGTGGTCCAGTGTGTGTAAATTAGGACCTTCATTTGCTCAGCTCTCCTGAGACCAGGAAGCTCAAAAAAAGTGAGATAAGCTGCCAAAAGCACTTTTCACATTAGGGATTCCTTTCTATGGGGACAATATCTGATGGCTGAGCACTTCCCTCAATGCCGTAGAAGCTACTATAAAGAAAATAGGAAATAAAGAAAGGAAAGTGTCTATAGAGATGAATAATGTAGTCTATGGTCTGAAACCTATCCCGACACTGGAACAAATCTCGAGGAGGTATTTGAGACAACAGCCAGAGAAGGTATCATGGTTTTATTCTTCTAGAACAGTGACATCACTTTTTATCAACCAATTTTACAAAAAATATTTTGTAAACCATAAATACAAACCATATAATTCATACTACTGGCTCTCAAGGCTGAATAAATAGAAAAGCGGACAATGTTTTAATTTTTTTTTACCTTATTTTTTTTTTAAACCAGCGCACGATGAGTTACAGGTTTTTCATTAGAGGTGGGAAAGGCAGCGATAGATTTATATATGGTTTATATATATATATCACAGACATCACAGTTAAAATTAATATTTTACTTTAAAGTTCTGCTAACTGTTCCCCTTCTAAGGTGGAAGAAGCTAGAAGATTACTGTAATTTTACTTAAATTAGTGGGTTGGAGAAATCATTCATTAGAATACCTGGGAACTTCTGGGCTCCGGCTTGCGGGACGTGGTCAGGATTGCCCGCTGACGCCGGGGGAGTTCGTGCTGACGGGGGGGCGTTTAAACACCCCCATTTAAAGGGAAAATGGGTGGGGAGCGGGGCGTGTCAGGACCCGCGACCCCGAGGGTTCGGGTCTTGACCCGGAGAAGTGGTGCTTCACCTGGCTATCTCCGGGTCAAGCCTGGAGAGTTCCCAGGTATGTTCATTAGCATTAAATACATTTTACTTTTTTTTTATCCGGGCCTCTACAACATTTTTTTCATATAGTTATAGCCTTTTATATTAAGAGAGAAGTAATTAGGCATCTAAGTGTGATTATAATAGGAATGTTCCAGCTTTATACTGCAATTATAGATGACGTATCTGCCAAATTTTCTAAACTGGAAATAACAATTTATATTTTTTTATAAAAAACTGTTAAAAGCGGATGAGTGTGGGAGTGAGGAGTGGATGAGGAAATTATTGTTGTAACATTTATCAAAATGAAACTCTCCAGAAAATGTAAAGTTTTAACTGCTAAAAAAATTCTGAATATACTTACATATTTAAAGTATATATGTGTGTGTGTGTGAGTGAGGGCAAAAACCAGCCATAACACTTTAAGGCCACTAAATGGTATATATATATATATATATATATATATATATATATATATATATATATATATATATGTGTGTGTGTGGCCAACAGCTGGACACATGTGGCTATACAGTAAATTTGTATACTATTGTATACTGTTAGCAGCTGAACGCGGAAGGAGGAAGGCATACAACTCTCTCTCCAACCGGCCCATTGGTTTTGCCAAATTACTAGTCTGGGCCTAATCACAAAATATATATATATGTAGCATTTAGAAAGTTAAATTATCAATATGTACAATATTACTTCAAGTCATTTTGTTTATGAGATTACACTCTTCCCACGCTTGCTTAAGGCAGACGTGCTGGATAAAGTTTAATTCAATGCATTCCAGATATTTAAAAAAAGAAATATATATGTATATATATATCCAAAAGGATTTAATATTCAATAGAAAAGAAAAGGAATTGTAAAGCATCAGGGAGCTTGCCAGCTAATGGTACCACCCAGGGAGAAAAGAAACCACAGGGATTCTGCAGAGCCTTTCTCATCTAATAAAAAATGTAATATCTCAGGCTGTTGGTAATTAACCTGGTATCGCACCTAACACCCCAGTGTTTAACAAATCTAAACACTCATTCCAAGAGAACAAGACTATAAAGATTGTATTCTAAGCTTAAAAATATTTGATTTTTGTAAGTTGGCAGATATCTTTCAACTTGTAACTTTTTGATGTGTAGAAAAATAGCGGGAGCCTTTCCTTTCCTGAATGTAATCCTTAATTCTGATAGATTTGCATGATTTATTAAGGATAGATAGATAGATAGATAGATAGATAGATAGATAGATAGATAGATAGATAGGTCTAGCAAATCTCACTATGATTACACCGGTTCCAACTGTACATTGTCCCTCACAAAGTTGTTTATCTGGGTTTCAATAAAAATATTACACTTTATTTGAAGATATGGGGTTATGCCTATTCCTCTCATTTTCTTTCTTTGATTGGTGGCCTGTAATATAATCCAACCTTTTGTAAGAAGTTCTTTTACTAAGTATAGTTTTAATTTAAATACTGCATCTGTGTGTTGCTCCAGGTTTTTTTTGGACCCATAGAGTGGAATACTGTGGCCTAGGTCGACTAAGCCTAGGGCGTCAGGTCCAGGGGCAGCAGCATAACAGGGGCTTGATTACCCTCCCGTAGCACAACTGCTCAAAAGAGAGCTCATTAATCTCCCCAATGGCCCATTTACACCATGGATTCAGTATGGCCTCCAAAGTTCATTTCCCTAAAGGCAGTGTGCCAGGATTTGACTTGATATGCTGGGCTCAGCGGTAAGGATGGGGGTGGCTGGTAGTGATGCAGAAGATTTAAGAGAAAGCATTTCTCAACACAAGTAATGAAACAAAATAATTACACAATCATTTGTGATCACAAGTTTGTTATTAAGGAGGGTCCACCGTTTAAAAACACAACCTCTAAAATGAGGTCAGATATGGATCTATCACATAACATTTCATATAATTGTGTCATGAGTTCAATCTTCAGCCGTTAACCTATTGAAGTTTTTTATTACAGGTTCATAGTTAAATCTGTTCCTTCAGCATTACTGAATTCAGTAAATGCATCCAGCGGAACAAACTAAACTACTGACTTTGCTTATGTAACAGTATTGCCAGACAGCTGCTGTCATTTTCAGATGAGAAGGCAAGACATTTAGGCCTATAGCCTCTTAATTCATCCCAACCAGTCCTGAACTCAAATTATTGGGATACAGCTTTGGCCACAGCTTAACCAAACAATTTACTCTGCTACCCAAACCTTCTACAACTGCTGGGTCCTTAGTCCAGCAGACAAATTCTCCCAAAACATGGCCAAGAGATCTACCCTAGAAGTTGCCAAAAGATGACCACCAGACCTGTTTCATCCACAATGGTAACCTCCATTAAAAGAATCTGAGAGGTGTAGAGAATTTGTTTAAAACAAAAGACACCAGGTTTAGAAAGCATCTATGACTTTATTATGTTTTGCTATGTTGGCCCAATACAAGGCATCAACTTACTCAATTTTATTATGGACAAATGCGGCTATCTCCTTTTACCCTGCTATTTGTAACAAGCTTTTATACTAAGACTAAGTTTGCCAACTAATTGTATAAGAGATGAAGGTGATAGGGCGTTAAAAGGCTCAAAATATAGATACATGTGATATAACTATGCTTTTGGCATCTTAAACTGAAGATATTAATCTTTAGTAGCTAGAATATTATCTGTGGCCTATCCGCAGATCTGCACACTCTCTGGGAAATCTGGCACTAAACAAAACAAATTGTTCTGCAATGGAATTTAACACAATTGACCCATATCTGGATTTCCAGACATGCATTCTATCACACTGCAGGCTATTCTTCAGAAAGAACCTTACTATATGTTCGCTGGAAAATGTTCACCGTATTAACATTTAGAAAACACGAACTAGCAGACACCATAACTTGTTATGTAGATTATTTGTATTTTTTTTTATTATTATAAACTGGTTTAGTAAAAAAAAATCGTATTTCCCAGTACAATCGTATTTCCCAGTACAATTGTCAACATTGGGCTACAAAGCTCAAGCTTATTGTTTTTGTCCTCTATTTTCCAATTTTCTCACAATGACATAGCTGCCAACTGAACATTGAGGCGCTCAATCAAATATGATGTCACGTTTAGTGAACATCACATCTTGGTTCACAGGTTTAATGCCAGAAGCTAGATCGTAATGGCCTCAGATAATATATGATCTGTGCAAACATGGAGAACCTCATTAAATGCCCAAAAGCTGGAGAAAGTATATAAAAAAACACACAAGAAAAAAGGAAAAGGATTGCCTGGGTCTGTGCTTTTTAAAAACATGCAGTCATTCAAATAGAGAAACATGCATTATAACTATATACATTTTATACCAAATATCTAGAATTAACATTCCGTAGTTTTTTTAACAAATAAAAAAAACAACAATTAACTAAAGGCTAATGATAACTATTAAATGTTATCTTACTTTTATTCATTAAAATAATCTGAAATGTTAACAAGGGTTTTTATTATTTATTATTTGTTTCAATACTTTGAAAGTTTTAATATTTTCCAAATTAATTAATCTAACAGTTGACATGATGAGTGGCTGGAGGTGTTGTGGACATTTTGCAGCAGAAGAAAATATCTGTGGGTAAAAATTATTATTATAATGTAAGGTTTTTTCGAGAAGTCCAGTAATGTAACATGAATTAGGTCCATCAGCCACAGCACAACCATCAGACTCAAGTAAGACTTTTACTCGAAACCAGGTTCATCAGAAGCAGAGGAGAGAGAACTAGAACCAAGCAGTCAACAACATCTCCTTCACTGTCTTTGGGTCCTCAAGTAAATCTGGAAGGATGCCCATAAAGACCTGTGTATATATTCGCATTTTATTTGTGTTGTGAGATCTTCATCAGCAAAAGGCAAGAAAGAACTAAATCCCTCTTCTGAGAGAAACTGAGGAAATAAGTTAGCCAATGAGCAACATACTAACGTTCACAGTTTCCAAATTAACAAGCCACTGTTGACTTATTAAATGTTCCAATATAATAGTTATGAACCATTAAGAAAATATTCCTTACACCTGTCAGCTTAATGTTGATCAATTAACCATAATTTAATGTCTTGGCTTCCAAGGCATCATATAATATTGCACATCATCTAGAACCCCCAGCAGAGATAGGCTGTACCGGATATATTATTGTCCAGGTCAGACTTTAGCCAGATATTCTGATGTCCACACCATTTTACATGCTTTTGTTTGCATCTTTTTTTTTCCCATCGGGAATAAGTGCAGAAACCTCACAATTTCATCCCATTCCAAGAGGTCTCCACAGTAACTCTTGTAGATTTTTTTTAATTTTTTTTTGCTCACCACAAGGAATTTTTGCTTTTCTTGCCTTTTATTCCCTCCTGATCCGTTGGGTCAGACACAGAATTGTGTCCATAGGGAGCAACACTTCTTTACAAATCCATGACTAGCTGAGCATGCTGTGGGTTGTAGCCCCTGGCAGAAAGAGAGGCAAAGGTTTCCAATCCCTATGTAGCTGACCTTGTCGGAAGTCTGAAAAGTAATTAAGATGAATGCAATACACATGTGCAGTTTAAAGATCCCAGAGGGAAATATTCTTCTAATATAGTGGATGTAATAAAATGAGCAATGGCGAAAATATTTAACTGATGAAATCCTTTTGTCCCTTACTTTTTTTTCCCTTATGTCCATTATTTTTTTTAATTACAATATGTGTTTTTTTAGCTGCATGTACGTTTTATAAACCAGAGTCAGCCATTTGCAAAATGCATTTTGTTGGTTTTTTTCGGAAATGGATAAATCAGACGAGGGTGATAATTTAGAAAAAAAATAAAAGGAGACGGAAATTAGATTGATGGACTTTTGGACAATCCAACAATAATCTTTGTTGATATCTAGATATTTTCAGACACCTACTGTGGTCACATACACATGTTGCTGAGATGCTACATCAGTCATTCTTTTGAAGCGCAATCTATATGATCAATGTAAATTAATTTGCCTTAAATAGACTAAAAATAAAGTGTAGGTGTGTTAATGTTCCGTTAGAAGAGCATTTTAAAAGATTATCCCGATTCCCACAGTTCTCTGCACCATTTTTTTCTAGATTTTGCCAACTCCCTGGTTTGCTTCTCTAATAATTAATTCACCCATTCTTCTGAATTTAACAGCATCAGAAACATCCCTCTGAATGCTTCTGAATGCATAAACCTTTCACAGAAATAGTCGTTTAATTGTAAGATCTTGTCTCATTTGTAGTTTTTTTGCCAGGAACATTTAATTGCGTATGACACAAAAACAAGCACTAATACAGTAAATCGTTTCCATAGGAACGGAAAACAAAATACTTCTCCCATAGGGCAGGTGGGTTATCTGCTCCAGAAACAACATGGTTGGGGGCCATGTTTGAGCCCAGCAAAAAATGCCCCTGTGCTACCTTCTACTGCCAGAAGCAGATATAACATCAGCCCGGCCATAACGTCTGACCAGTGGCATATTCTGGCCTGGGCCATCAGGCTCTCTGTAGTATCACAGCTCTATGAGCCAGTTACTGCCCTATTAACGCTATGGAGGACTATGTCCGACGCCACGCACCCTTAAAAGTCAGGGCGTTGGGAAACAATATCATATCCTGGTGGCAGTGTCCTGGCCAAGGCCTAGGGCAGTGCCAAAAGTAAATACGCCACTGCCTCTGATCCTGCCACAGGCTTTAAGAGCAATAGATACCCTAAGGTACCCAGTGTTTGGATATCATCAAACCTCCAGAGGAACAGATGTCAAAGTTTAGTTGCTCAACATACTAAACAATACAATTAATGTTTTTTTGTGGAGCGATACCTTTTTGGGGTTTTTTTTGTCACAAGCTTTCATGTTTTCAAAACAAAACACACATCACCTAATTATAAATGTGTGAAATAAATGGTTAAGTAGGCCATACTAACAAAGTTACACTCAGACTGCTTTAATTGTTTATTTTGTTTCTATCTCAGGAGCACACGCTATACAAATACCCATAGGGTATTTCACAAACGTTCAAAGAATATAACCAAAAATAGTATTATTATGAAGGAAATTTCTTATCATCTCAATTTAAAGCAAGCTTTAAAAAAAACCCACAACATTTTATAGAAAAGACATCCACATACTTTATACTTATTGAGGTCCACAAGAAACATAATTTTCATTTCTTAACAAAAAAAAAATATTTGTAATACAAAGATGCAGGTGCAAAACATGAGTTATTTTAGTACTGCCGGATAATTAGAGTAATTAACTTCAGCTATTAAACTGCCAGAATTATTCAACGGAGCACTGTTTTTATGTACTTTGAAACATACATTATAATGTGGAGCAATTTACTTAATTTTTCTGCGATTTCCTGAAGTTTTAGGTGTCTTATTAAATTCATGTAACATTTAACAACGCAGGTTTTTAGTTATGCAAAGATTTTTTTTAAAAAAAGGTGACATCATGAAATAACACAGAAGCAGAGCAAACGTATGGTCCGTTTTAATTGAAATCAGTCTAGAACTTATAGATAACCCAATGTCTGGGTTCTTTCATGTCAATCATGTCAAGTCATCTTTTTAAATACCACTTATTATTTTTGTATTATAATTTATTTTATTTAATATTAGTTTTTTTATGGAAGTCCTTTTTTTTTTTGTAGTTCTTTAGTTTAAAACATTGTTTGCGAGCTGTAACAATATGTCAGATAGCATTTATTCACTCATTTCCAAACCAAGACTCGGATTTTCTTTTCAAGTTCTCCAATTAAAAAAAACACTCTACAGCTTCAAATTAGTTAACAGATTTTCCACTGGCACGGAAGCTTGCACTCATTCCAGTATTGTTAATTAACACGTAATTACTGGCTCCTCGTGGAGCGCAGGTGCAAAGGAACTCTCTACCGTAACAATCAAAAGACAGTGTTCTACACAGACATACCCTTCTAGCATCTATATTATAATCATCATTATCCAGATATTTTCTCATATTTCTAGAAAGATTAAACAAACACACAAGAAATTACATGGATACGTACAATTGGCGTTCAAGCTTCCAAGCTGGAACTTTTTCCTGTCTATGATAACTAGTAACCAACTATCCATGTCTTGTGAAGATTGTGTTTGGGTTTGACCTTGTTTCAGCTCCAGAGGTAATTTAATTTTAATTGCTGGTTTCTTTTCGAACTTCAATTGCTTCTACATCTCCTAGCTGAGGAACCGGTTTACAGCAGGGAAGCTATTGAAGCTACATACAGTTTTAGCAATTAGTGATTCCAGTAGAATTGTCACTATTAACCGGCACAACACCATGTTAGTTGCCTCCTACAGGTTCTATTGAGATGATGAAAAACGGTTTCTTTCCCGAGGTTTCAACTAATATTGCGATGATAAAGTAAAACAGTTTTTTTTTTTTTAATCAAGTTCAAAAATGTATCACAAAATTCTTTCACAAACAGCAATTTTCCATCTGACAATGGAAGAACAATAATAGTTATCTGCTGACTAAGCTGACTCACGCAGGGATATCCAGCTGTACCTAAAGTAAAATGTGAAAACCTGAACGCTATTAAGCAACAATGATCACTATTGTTATTCAGAGGAGATACTGTAGATTGGCCCAAAATAAATGGAAAATACCACAATAATTGCTCAAGGCAGAAAATCCTTTCTTTTTTTGTCCCCAGCACAATTTAATATTCACCTTCGATTTACTATTCTTTCATAATATTTTGCTCCACTAAAGATCTAACTTTTCAAGTTGGAATTCAAGCTAAAGAAGAGACCTTTGAAGTCCAGGAAGGTTCTTTATTTCTACGGCACTGTCAATCTTAAAACAAAAGAAAGTAGCAGAAACAAATGCTTACATATCAAACAATACCTTACTTCTGTGTGCTTACATACAAACATACATATACATACACACACATACATACACACATACATACAGACACAGCAATAAATAGACTTCCATCATGCTCAACATATCAGGTGCCACAGAAACGGGACAATGCAGTTAGGGTGTTTGGCTATAGATGGGTGGAAACATATAGGTGGGCAGGAGTTGGTTTAGGGATAGAGCTGGGGCAAGGCTATATATACCTTCGTCACCACCTTACTGAAGCAGAAAGCTGGATATGATGTCATATCAAGGCGCACAGCTTTAACGCATTACAAGGAGGTCACATGGGAGCTAAAAAAGTACAGACAATCAATTTTACAGCTTTTAGGCCAATCACAAAGGCCCCAAAAAGTGAGACAGCTCAGTTAGGCAGCAGAACAGCATTCAAAAATTATAGCGCTAACAAATATGTCTACATTCACAGGAGAACACATTGAGAGCATGTGCACAGCTGAACAAGTCTATGGACTGTATTTTGTCTACAGGCCTTTTTTTGGGATAATATTCTTTTTATTTAGTTTTTATCAGGTAGGGGGTACAGAATTGAAAAATGAATAACATTCAACTGTCAGACCATACGTTATATGATGTATTCCCAGAGGTAAAAGTAAAAATTATATTGAAATTAAGGTGAAATGGAATGAAAAGAAGAAAGAGCAAAGGTTGTCTTGATGACATCATACCTTAGTCTGCGCTATGCTCATACAGCCTGAGCCAGATCAAAACCCTATGTTCGCCTTCTATTACACTGTTTAAGTCAACTGTCAGGTTCATGCAGAGACACCATAGAAAAATACTGCCTTAATATAACCGTCACAAATAGGCTGAACATAGAATCAGGGATAATGGTGAGAATAGGACCAGAAGATAACATGCCACCAATATGTTTGTACTGTATGCTACAGATCGTATCAGCCTTTTCTCCAGATCTTTGATATGCATAATTTGTCGTTGAAACATCTAGAACAAAGAGATCTGAATTCCAAAATCTAATTCTAAAGTAATTACATTGTAAATGATATTAATCAGCTGCCAATTTGATTTCTAAACATAAAATAACATGAAAAATACAATTAATTTTATATAACACCTATACAGATATTTCATTTGTTAAAACGTTTAATTAGTTTTTTTAAAACCAAACACTGCTCTCAATTTTCGATTAAGGGTATTTAGAACATTATTCATAAAATAATTCTACGAATTCTCTGATATCTCCCCCAACTATCGCAAAGAAACATTTCGCTCTAAATCTTCCCAATGGTTTTGTTGAACTTATAGCCAGATTATATTGGAGAAACACTTTTATTTAGCTCGGAAAGGGAATATCTCTTTAACTGTATTAGGTTGCAAGTCACGTTAAACATTATTAATGTCCTGGGTTCTTACACAGGCTGGAGTCCATAGACTAGTTCTTTACTGCTTGGTGACAGGTATGCAGCTTTTATCTGGACACCGCTAGCTCCACCGGGTGATGGGTACTAATTACTATGTCACTTTACTAATAAATACTTCCCAGCTCGTTACTCTGTTTCAACCATTAATCATATGGCATATACTTAATCATGGCCAAAATAATTCACCTCTCCTTCGCTCATCTAAAACATGATTTAATTTCTTCATTATAAAAAGAAATAAATGTATAAAATTCTTTCATAGACTTAATTAAATGTATATATTTTTTAAGAAATATATTCCATACAAGTATATGACAACTATTCCATAAAGCATTATATTACACTTATATACTAAGGCATTATGTTGTTACACGATATAATATATATATATAGTGATATATAATTATGAATAATGCTCTGTTTTTTACTTAACTACTTATAGAATAAGATGACCGCCCGCCGATCCAACTTTAACGTGGTGAAGAGACTATTCTAAAAAGCGTGTGTATTTTAAGAGTGTTCATCGCTATGTAATACGACATAGAGTGTTATCGTATGTATACGACTAGCAGTGTTTATACGTAGGTAATACGAACACAGGAGGTGTTCAGCATTATGTGTGATCTATGACAGTTAAGAGTAGTGTTTGATCGTATGTAATACGACCCAGAGTGTTCATCGTATGTAATAACGACAAGGAGTGTGAGTCGTGATGTAATACAGCATTAGGAGTGTTCATCGTATGTAATACGACACGAGTGGGGTCATCATATGTACATTGACATAGGAGTGGTGTGATTCGTATGTATACGACCAGAGTGTTCATCATATGTATCATGACATAGAGTGTTGATCGTATGTAATACGACAGAGTGTTCATCGTATGTAATACGACATAGAGTGTTGATCGTATGTAATACGACATAGAGTGTTCATCGTATGTAATACGACACAGAGTGTTCATCATATGTATCATGACATAGAGTGTTGATCGTATGTAATACGACAGAGTGTTGATCGTATGTAATACGACATAGAGTGTTCATCGTATGTAATAGGACACAGTGTGTTCATCGTATGTAATACGACACAGAGTGTTCATCGTATGTAATACGACACAGAGTGTTGATCGTATGTAATACGACACAGAGTGTTCATCGTATGTAATAGGACACAGAGTGTTCACCGTATGTAATATGACATATGAAATACGTTGTGTGCGAAGGGGTTCTTTCACATACACAGTCACCTCTTTTACTATGCGGGACTAATGTGAATTGAATTCCGCACACACTTCCCATGAATCAATCCAGTCATTTACACGAGCACACACTCACACACGGCTTACAATGCATAGAATCCCGCAATTAACATCTGCCGGTAAACCTGAGCACACATCCTGTACTATGGGTCAGCAGATGGCTGCGAGAAACCGCCGTCCGGAGGCTTGAAATGCGTGTGTGCTGTATTTATAAGGCAAATTCACAGCCAGCAGTGGAAAAGGTCAGACTTAGACAATCTCGTTGTTGATTTTCCTTATTTTATGTATGGTTAGGCACAGCTTTTACAAAAGGAAAATGTGTGAATTTTTTTTTAAAAAAATGCATCTTCAGCCAAACACTATTAATTGAGGCCATCTGGTCACATCTATATAATAGAACTGTCTTTTCTGATATAATGCTCAGGGTATGAATTGTTTTGTTCGACAAACAGACCCAAAACACAGCCAGTAAAAGTGTGACTTTATGATTTCGTTCCAACAGAGAAGAGGATATAATATTTGAGGAACATAAACCCAAGTGGCTTTCGGAAAATAACTCTGCTCCCCGTGTAAGAACAGACACATGCTATTATATTCTAAGGATGTTTCTGTGATAAATATATAGCCGTTTCTCTCTTAAGTCCGTAGAAAGTAGTAATGGCTACTGAGTAGTTTAGGGTGGTGGGAGAAGGTCAGTTTTTCCTTCAGGCTGAAAAGGGAGAGCTGCCAAAGGTTCAAGTAGTGCCAGCAAGTCACAGGCGTCCATTTGCCTACAATAATCTCTTGGGGTAAAATGATCTCTTGGATTTATTTGATGGCCCCTGTACTTAATGACTCTTTAACTTCTAGATGTAAAGACCACAGTGAATAGTTCGTATGGCACGTAAGTATATCTCTTGAAATAAGTGTGAATTTGGGATTTGTTATAAGTCAATGAAACCTTTGAGAGCATGGGTGGACAAACTCCAATCTATTCATAATCAGGACCAGCCTTATAGTTTCTAGCTACTTAGGGAAGCCATGTCCCTGGTAAGCCCCTCCTGCATTGGTGGTGGCCCCTACTGGCTTAGTGCTATAGTAAGCACCCTACTGTTCCTAAACTAATATGAGTTGGTTACTCACGTCTACCACAAACCAGCCTTGATCTTGTGTGATTGCTTAAGGCATAACCAGTAATGGCCTCAAGGTCTGACAACAGGCAAGGATTTTTGGATGTTCAAGTAAGAGAGAGGACACAGCTCGATCAAAGTCTATACAAAATTTTCAATCTATAAAAGTAAAAGTAATGACTCTTTTCACACTTGTGGCCATATGTGAAATGGCAAGTACTCGATCTTAAAGAAGTAGAGAAGAAACTTGCAATAAAACTTGTGTCAAAGATACAGATCACAAATTTTAAGCAGCACCCAGCAGGTCCAGGGCAGGCTCCATACATGCCCATCATGATGATGCGGTAGGATTCATGTGGAGGTCTTTGTAGCCACCAGCACAGAGCTCTCCACTAACCCTTCTCCATCTGCCCCCCTCTAATGCCAGGATCTGGGATATGATATCATTATGGCACTCTGCAAAATCGGGGAGTGTGCAGACCTCAAAGAAGGAAACGTTGGTGGATAGGTTAGTGCTGCATGCTGGTCCTTTCGAGAGGGAACCGAAAGGCAGCTGTGACAGATACTTTAGGTAAGCCTATGCCCAGGGCAGTTACCCACCCCCCATACAACCCCACATGCGTCCCTGCTTTTTAGATATTCACAATAAACAGCACTAATGTTAGCTACCTCCTTATTACCTCAAATCCAGAATGCCTCTCCTTCCTGATCGGTTACTCATATAACATTTGAAAGCTATTTTAATTTGAATTGGTGCAAAAGAAAAGATAACATGATCTACAGTAGATGAATGCACCACAGGTACATAGAAGTTGTTTATTTCAAATATCTCAACACCGCCAAAGGGTATATAAAAAAAAAGAAAACACATTACTGCATCAAGTAAGAAGTTGTGTTGTGCTCTGCTGGATTGGCCGGGCAGTGACAGAATTCGTGACAGCAAGAGTTCTGTCACCTTCTAAGTGGAAATTACTGTCACTGCAGAGATGATTCGTTTTGATTCTGCCTCAGAGTCCTGCTTCCTATTACAGTTTTTTAAAAAAAGACTCTAGCGGTCAGCCTTCGAAGTGTCGGTAAATTACTTAGCATGTAAACTTGATTACATGTTTACCGGCGGTGTGTTAAGCCGCCGGCACTGTTAGGGCTCTTGAAAACTTGAGCTTGACACCTCTGCTATCCTCATAGCGTTCATCTGCAGTGTCAATTTAGACCGCAGACACCAGCTGATAAATTCATCAGGAAGGTCAAGAACCGCAGAATACCTTCTTAAAAAAAGAATGATTTTAAGGTATGGCATCAGTAGATAAAGTACAGTGTAACATGCTGCTCTACAATCCCAATTATCCTATGTTTAGCAGAAACATCGAATTTGACAGCAGATAAGATCCCTTCGTCCCGTCTTGTCTGCCCACTGTTCCTGATGTACAGACCGAAACCTTAGTCTGCGTTTGGTCTCATTTTCAGATTCAGGATATCTCTCTGCCTTCCCCGTTTATGTTTAAATCCCACGTATCCCTCTGCGTAAATTAAGTAATGTTTATCATTTCTTCTGTAAAATGGAAATTTCTGATTGATTTTTTTCTTAATCATTTTAATCAGCAATTTGTGTGGTCCTCCATAGAACACTAATTTTAATTTTATAAGAGCCTACTGATCAAAGAAAATGGCGGCATAGTTTTCTCTAAGATAATTAGGTGCAGATAATAGTGTTCATTTCTTAAAGAACATGCGTATGCTAGTGTTAACCTGTATTTCAGCGAGCAGTATTTTAAAAAGGCACAATTTTACATTGAAAAGTCAAAGCTAGGTTATGTTCAATAGCTTTTTAAATGTAGGCTTTCAGATCGGAATTATCCAGGCGGGTTATTTTGGAATTCAAAGTAGACATTGTAGAGATAATGTCAGAAAGTGGCGGGAACAGATAGAGGGACAAAGGACCTAGATAATGTGATGGGGACTATAGAGTAACATTATTAAAGGAGTGAAATGATCCTCGTATAAATGGTGACTGCAAATGGTGAAGCAAATGGGATAAATACATCAAGTCAAAAATTATCTGCATTACTCTTCTCCAGAAGGATGCTTTCTGATCATTTAAGAGCCTTTTACGATATACATGTCAGGGGGCACAAAGACGAATCCAAACCCACAGCTGCCTTAACAGTAGAAGTGATTTAGAGATACAATTCAGCCACTGGTGTTCCTTTAGAGTGGGGGAAACGGTGATAAAACCTATTTGGGGTCCCTGCTACATAAACTTACTCTCCAGTCTCAAATATGTTTTAAGAAAATGGTTAACAAAAATGGGGTGTGGTATGAGGAAAATTTCTGATGATCGTTTTCTACGTTAATGACTGGTATGATGTCACTATTGAAGGGGCACTTATAAAAATGTGGACTAGAGTTGAGATGTACCAGATGTGCTTGCTAGATACCGAGGATGCTTACCTATGTGCTTCTGGACCCAAAGACAGAGGGGGGCCAAGCATTTTAGCCAGGTTGTCTGTGACTCCTGGGCTTCAACTTATCCCGGCTCATCAATCACTACTGGAGGCACGTATCTTCTACTCTATCACATTGCAGCTAAGAGCGTTCGGGGCCATATGAGATGGAACTGTTTTGGATGGCCCCTTTCACTGGGCTGAAGATGAGGACTGTAATGGTAAATATAATAAATAGTTTTTTTGTACAGGGTGGATTTCCAGTATCCACCCTCCTGGCATTCAAGGGTATTTGGTTGGACCTCATCTCTAGTTACCTGGAGGACATGGAGGTGGGTGGTAGGTTTTTTTGTCAGGGATGGATGGAGGGGCACAAGATGGGGTTCTTGCATCTGTAATGCCATCTATGCCTTTAAGGGTGATCTATTACTTTTAAGCCTTCCAATGTACCATGCACAGGATGGGTCCATGCTCCCTCTTGAGGTTTATTACCTCCAACCGCACTGAACATTGGGGTGGAAAGGGGGGTGTTAGTTTTTTGATAAAACTTTTGCTAGTATGTATGTTTATATACATATATAGATACGCACACATAATGATAGTTTTATTAATTTTCCAATTTTTCAGGTGAGGACATGATAGTTGTTAAACTCACATGCCCTAGCCTGAAACTAGCAAAATGTTACGCTGCTAAAGATGACTTAACTTGACCAATCACTTAAGTTCTTAGCGAATAGACCTAAAACTGTTTTGTGACCATTCAGCTCTACAAATGGTTTTGGGACCACTTCATTTTATTTTGCACTGGCCTAAAACTTTATTTGAAAACAAGCCTAGTTTAACTAGAACTTTTTAAATATCATCACAACTTAGCATACGCCAATCTGTTCATTGCTGTAAATATGAAATTAAAAGATGTAAGTAACTAAACTTCATTAACCGCAGGAGCTGGATTGATTAAACCCTTGCTGCGGTTGTTAGACGGCATCCTTCATTACATAGATGGCTGTGGTGGATGGGAGTTGCTGCAATTCCTTAGTTAGTTTGTTTTAAAGCACAATTCTCCTGCCGAAAGCACATTATGTTGAATGTTTTTAATTCTGTTTATTTTTATGAAGATAAATATCACTCCTGTGCCAACAGAGACACAAATATATTTTTCTTAATATCAGTGTTTCCTTGGTAATGGTCATAAAAGCAAAAAATATGCCATCAGGGAAAATATTTCATATCTCTAGAACACTCACATAAAATCAATTAGAAGCATGTCATACGCCACTGCCAAAGGATTTTGCCAGCATAAAATAGCTGTGATTCTCATGGCCGTCTTATAAAACACTAAAGCCATTTGAGCATAGTGGTAAATGCAAATCTTCATGGTTGTCCTTATATATTTCCAGGTCCAGAATAATCACAATACAGATCAATGTCACTAATCCCACGCCAAGATAAAGACCAGAACAGCATCCATGATCCTTCCATGCAGTATTATTATCAGGGGTTGTGGTACAGAATTAGCATATTTCAGTAATAAAAATTAACATACTTGCAATAACCACTAAATAAAAAAAATGCATAGCATATTTAAAAACAGTATTTTAAGTTGATGCTGAGTCAATTAAGAAAGATGCAGATTATATCATACGGAAAAATAGATTTTTCTTATAATAATAAAATAATACAACTATATATTAGAGGTTCATTACAAAATTCTACTGCCCATCGGCAAGCTGTTTCGAGGTTACGTTTACATCTTACGCAAGGTTGTGGCGCGTGTGTAAAATCAGTACTCGCTGTATTTGTACAACGGAGGAAACTAATGCAAGGTACCAATAATGCCCAAAAAAAGCTAGTGATGCGATAACATCTTTTTTTATGGCCAGAGACGTATTAGTTCCATGCTGCCCTAATTTCAAGCAAGGGCTGCGCCACCAGCTTTCCCCTCCTTTCTGCCCTCCTGCAAAGTTGGGGAGAATATGCATACCTGGGAACTTCTGGGCTCCGGCTACCCACTGACGTCAGCGGTAGGAGGTCCCCTGACATCAGTAGGAGTTCTCCTGATGTAAGTGGGTGGTTCTGCTGACGTCAATGGCCGGTCCTACCCACATCAATGGGCGTTTACGCCGACGTCAATGGGCGTTTCCGCCGATGTCAGTGGGAAACACCTCCCGTGACCAAGAGGATTCGAAGCGATGCTTCACCCGGCAATCTCCGGGCAAATCCGGAGAGTTCCCAAGTATGAGAATATGTCACTATCTATGGCTGGTATTAAATAATTACATTAATCATTACCAACAGATATCATTAATGTCAGCTTCAAGATGCTTAGACGGCCACCTAAAATCTGGAATTGTAACAAAAGGTAAGAGTTATTAATGGCTAATTGGGATTCTGCAACGGACTACATACTCCTGGTCTTTCATTTTTTATTTCTTGTTCTTTATTTACAGTATATTACCATTTTTTTTAATTAGTTTTATTATAAAAATGCTTATTTAGAATACAGGGAGTTTTCATAGATTTTCTATCCCTATTCAGATATAGTGCAGAGTTGGCTTTCATTAACAAATATTACTTAAGCTGCTAATCAAAGCTTGTGTGCCGACATTACGTATTCATGGTTTCTAATGAGAATAACAAGAAAGTTTCCATATTCCAAAATATGGGCATGCATTTCTAGATTAAACAAATCCAAAGTAAATATTTAATTGTAAAAACATTGCAGGAAACTGCTTGCCCATTTCTTCCATGTATATGTATGGCTGGAGTGGCTCTTGTTAAATCTAGGGTGATGCATGGAGTGAGAACATTCATTTACTTAACACCTTTTCTACAGTTAATATAGTCGTTATTTAAAACGCTCATTAAGTGTAATGGTGTTATTAAAGTGGCGCTCTATAATTTCTAGAAATTACATGATATTTATACATGATACATATATATATATATATATATATATATATATATATATATGTATATATATATATATGTAATATTAGACTTGTGCAAAAAGAGGCAAGAGAAGGGGACACAGAAGATGTTGGCAGAGAAGGTAGGGAGACATTGAGAGAGAGCGTGAGAACAACGAAAGCAATGGGCTATATACTATACGTCAGGTTCTCAGGATTTAATACCCATTCCCCTTATTATCTTATCTCTCCGCACATATCCAGCCGGTTTCCAGTGTCCACTCTTATGCCTTAAAGTGCCAGGGCCGTCTAGTCGTCCCCAGTCCAGGCCAGCCTATATCCCCTTTTATTCCATGAAATTCTGGATCTCAGTCACTTCAGCTATGCCTTCTTTTTACTTAACTCCAGCAATATTGTATTGCGACCTATACAATTCATCCTACCACTAACATGCCTTTCTTTCATTTTCCCAGCTGAGACTCTTTTTTCAGGCTGATTCATTTTTTTTTAGATTAATTCCTCAGACCTTACTATGTTTGCATGTAACACGAGCAAAGGACTGCAAATTATGCAAAGTGCCGAAAAAGTGACAAATGGGTTACTGGCTTTAGCTCAGTGATTATTAAATTGTTCTACCACACATTTCTTTCAGTCTACATTAGTGTCGCTCTATTAGCCTGGGATAATGCTTCTGGTTGGCTAACACAATATATGCATTTCTGCAGTAATGCTCCATTAGCTGTTGTGAACTGCACATCATGCATTGGTATACCAAAGAAGAAAGTCATTACGGGTCTATCCTCACAAGAGTAGCAGATTTGGGTTAGCTTTATAATGAATAAATAAGTAGGCAAGAAGGAGTGTACCTGGCCAATTTCCCAGAAGAATGGGAGTACTCCTAGGGGGAGTGGCCTGTGTGTGGTGGGGGTGGCTATTTACAAATGGGGTGGGGCTAGCTGGAAGTGGACCAGGAGTAGTTCTGGCCAAATGCCTCTCCCCAGAGACCCAGAGAAGCAGGGCTTTACCCGGGGACTCAAGGTCAAACTCAGAGTTCCCAGGCTTGGAAATGTATCTCAGCTCACTTACAATGCAATTCTATTTTGAGTAAAATGGGACGAGCTGACATTGGCAGCAAATGGAAAGTCTAACTAGCGTCCATATGGATCCTCGCAAAGATCAGAATCAGAGAGCATAGGTCTACTACAGGTCCCTACTGCTCTTCTCATTATGAGCTTGGGTGAGCCGTCTAAAACCCCCCTCTTGTATATATCTAGTAGACATGTGACAAAGCTCAGAGTCATAGCTCTTAGTCAGGCAAATCTTTCTTGAAATTCTGGTGATACTTCATTCTCCATCATCTTCACAAGGTTAAGGCCAGACATGGAGATATTTGACCAGCCCAGCGTTAGAGACACTCACAATAACGACAGCATTTGTTTGAAATGCATCTCCTTTATCCAGATTAGATTGGATTCAAGCTTGGATGTTAATGGGTCCAAGGATTTACAGATGAAACATCTATTTATTCGCTGAAGAGTAGCTTTGCATTGAGGGCAAAATTCTATTTGGGATTAAACCTGTGCAAAATTCAAACATAAAAATGTGTTCACAATGCACATGGTATCGCTAATATAGAAACTTCACGGCAGGCAAGACCCATACAGCCCATCTAGTCTACCCATTATTTCTGCTTTAAAGGTGAAATCTTTAATCAGTCCTTGGTCTTTTCTCCAATTCGGAATAGTTTTATGCCTATCCCATACATGTTTAAATTCCCTCACTGTATTAGCCTCTACTATTTCTGCTCGGAGTCTGTTCCATTTATCTACCATCCTCTCCATTGATGACCCAGCATTGCTAATGTCGGGGGATTTCTAAAAGATCATCTCACAGAGCTAACTATGCATTATGCAGGGTCAGCTCAGCCCTTGCGGCAGGAGAATACAGTGTACGGCCCCTTTAATGCATAGTGAAGTATTTATTTCAGCTCCCAGTTTACTATTTAGTGAATACACACTCACATATTATTGAATTTATGGTATGCCTGCAAATAACGTACTGCGTCACTGGGAAATTATGGAACATTCTGCAAAACCTTTTAACTACATTACTTTATTCCAACACAAACACTTCCCAATATTTTTTTTTAAATAATGTCCAAAAATTCACTTCAAACACTACTGCAAAAATACACCCCACGGGGTAGGAATCTCCTATGGATTTGAATAGATTTCCTGCCATTTTACGATACTTGGATTTCAAATAAAACAAACATTTACAAACCCCTTATAAATTTATAAAATCACCACAAGCTGAGACACAGGCACTTATATTTGAAATCCTTTTGTCCAACGTTCCAGGAACGGAGTGGGGATCATAATCAGTACCGGCACGTTAAGGCCCAAGGGCACGTAAAGGCACGTAAAAGGCGCCATAGGGCGCTGGCCCACCGGCCGTTTGCCTGGTGTTGCCAATGGCCTGTCGGGATCTGCACCATGCATACCGATCAGCTAAATATAATTTAGAATCGAAACTAACACATTTTATAAATCTATTATATAGTAAGACGACTGGGGAAAAAGAATTAAAAAAAAAGGAAATTCCATCTCCCACTGTCTCACAGGATGACCGATGATTACACTCTTGGGCATGTCAAAGGAGAAATACAATTTTCTAGAACAAATCCCGAAAACTTGATTTCATTTCTTTTGACATTTGCCTCCAAGTGTCTTTAAGACATAATCTTGTGATTACTTTTCTGACAGCCAAGGACAAGATGACAGTAATTCCCGACCAGTGCAAATGCTTGGAAAATATATAACATGTATTAACCCTTCGCTTGTCTCGCCCACCTTTAAACACCGTTACAGAACGTGAAAGATTGTTATGGCATGAGCTATAATCACACTGTGTTGTGGCTGAGGCTTTTGTACTTTACATTTGCTAGCACAGGATTTAAAGAAGGTCAGGTATAACCCAGGGATCACTGAAGACCAATTCCTTTAAAGGAAAAAAGCGCATGTTGACCTATGCTGTTTACAAAAGTATAATATTTGTAACTGAGCCTAAAAGCAACTAATGCGCAACAATCTAATAGAGTGCTTCCTGGGTATTGATATAAGTATTAGTAAAAAGAACAAATGCTACAACACTGTTCAAACCTTGCTAATGAATATGGTGTATATGTATGCATGTATGTATGTATGTATGTATGTACAGGGGCAGGCTGGGCCGGGGGGGCAGAGGAGCAATTGCCCCCCCAGGCCGCCCTGAATCTGGGCCGGCCGGCAGACGAACATTCAAGGCAGCCGCACAGTTCAAAACTAAGTGGCTGCGAGCAGGACTAGCCGTCGTACCTGGCGGGGGCCGCTCACTGAAGGGCCGGCACGCCTCCAAAAACGATGCGCGTGGCAACTGTGGCTGTGCGCCGGGACTTGATGTAAAATCCCGGCGCACAACACTGAAGCCGCTTTGGTGGCACAATGGGCTACTTGACTAGACTTGCCCCCCAGGCCTTAAGCTGCCAGCCCCCCCCCTGTGTATGTATTCATGTATGTGGCTAGAGGTGGGTGGAAGGACTGGTGGTGGGAGAAGTGGCACCAGGGACTTTCAGCCTACCTTACATGAAGAGCCCACTCGTTCTGATGCTGAGGACCAAGAGAGGGTCATGTGGAGCTTCAATGGAGGTCTGTGCTGCTCCCTGGTCAGAGCAGATCAGAGGACAATGGCTCCTGATCCCTCAGCCTAAAAAGCAGCTCAGTGGGACAGTGGCTGAAAGTCAGATGGATGGAGGGTATGCGGTCTACATACGTACATACGTCACACAAACAGATTATTTTACAGCACAGGAGACAAATGGTAATATCACCGATACCGTTTTTCAAGGTATTTTGCAGAATCCTTATCAAATATTATGTGTGGTATAGAGACCTCTCTTTCATGAGCAAATATCAGAGTTCTAGCAATATTAAATAGCAGGGTCTATCACTGAACACAACCATGGATAACAACTAGATGTCCATGGTCAAAAAAAATAGGAACTATTGAAGCTAGGCTACCATATGAAGTGCCAAACGTGATTAGGATTAACTTTAATTTAGTCAAGGTAGCACCCGAAGGAAAGCTACAAAATCAATGTATGTAGCTGAGAGAACAGCTTGGATATTACGGTAAAGTAGTTCTAGTTCCCATTAAATAGGTTTGACTAAATATATTTTATTTCAAAAATTGAGCCAAGTTTAAAATGAATGAAAAACCACAGGCCTCAGGAAATTTAACCACAACCTTACAATTTACAGTAGAACACCATAAAATATTATATTAAAGGGATATTTTCATGAGAATATTATTATACATATATGAAACACAATGAAATTTTTTCATCATATTTGAAGTGGGAAACTGGAAAGCTAATTATTATTTTTTTAATAACCCCGTTACACTCAAGTTTTTAATTAAAGTTTTCTCGAATGCCTCATGGCTGCTGTAAAGTATTTACCCCTGTAATAGCCTCCTTTATCAATTACTCATTATATAATACTTCTAGTATACCATTAGTGTATCGGTAGCACACATTTTTCATAATGTCTTTTATATCTAAGAGCTGAAGGGTCATTTATGAGCATGGGGCCTCCAGATGAATGCAATGTGGTTACAAATTTTACTTATTCAGGAACTACAACGTGAGAATTTTTTTTTTAATGAAATTTAAAATCACAAAAAAATATAGAAAAATCAATACCAGTGCTTGAGTTTATTTAAAATCATTAGTAAAGTCGCATTTGGCCAGCACTGATTGAAAATGGCTTCCGGTAAGACAATATACCGTCAAAGGCTAATATCAAGCATGGTTTTGACGACGTGGTGAGGGCGCCTTTCATTCATCCAAGTTTTCTGGATCACTGAACTCGGTAGGACGATGTAGCAGCAGACACACATTATCCTTTGGGGCCTTCCTCATTCAAGCACGGAAGCCTTGCTAGAAGACTGGCTAGAACTGCCTTTGATTTTCATTTTTTAAAATGATAACATTGCATGTAATTATATAAAAA
>VKOC01028304.1:0-34912 GCA_009364415.1 Spea multiplicata
TGACACACAGAGACAGCTCGATTACTACAGGGATACACACTGACTGACATACAGATGCAGCTCGATTACTACAGGGATACACACTGACTGACAGACAGAGACAGTCTGACTAATACAGACATACCCACTAACTCATAAAACTCATTCTCAATGACTGACACAGACAGGCATATTAATACCGGTATGTTCACTTACTCACACACAGAGACAGCTTGATTAACCCAGGCATACCCATAGACTGAAACATAAAGTCAGCCAAATCTAGAAACACTAACAGAGTTACACACAGATAAATGCATTGGCACATACAGACATGCACGGTGTCAAAAAGATAGCTCAATTGAGGTTTGGGTTTTGCACACAGCAGCCGGATTAATAGGCTTGTGCATTTTCGTTGTTGAGCCCGAATACCGAACATATGAACATGGCGGAGGCAAAACATATACGAAGATGAAGACACACAACACGAAGAATCTTCGTGGTTGATGCCAGAGGAGGCCCCTGCAAGTGACCAATAGACTCGCTCGCATGGCACCCTATTGGTTGTTCGTACGGGCCTTTAACTCTTGGAGCGTGGAGACCAGTGGTCTCCCCTGGCCAAGTTGCGCACCAGGATTTTAAAAGTCTATACGAGCGACTCTGTTGGTCGCCGGCAGGGGGCTCGTCTGCCATCAACCAATGGCAGAGGAGCTCCCTTCCAGCGAACAATAGAGTTGCTCATACAGACCTTTAACTCTTGGAGTAGGGAGACCAATGGTCTCCCAAGGCCAAGTTCCGCATCAGGAGTTTGTGGGCACAATAATTGACATGTTTTCAAACAGTGTACACTATTATATTATGTTTTCTTTCTTACATGTTGTTGATCAAACAACACCATAAGAAAACTTCCATTTGAATTTTAGCCAGTTCAATATTTTTTAAATTTGTACCTATTGCACTTTAAGCAGTAAGCATACATTGATATTTTGTATTGTATTTAGCTTTTCAACGTGTGTGTTTTGGGGAATTACACACCAATCTTTGCTGGGCTTTACAGTATCTCTATAAATGTTTGACTGTATACCTATTATAGTAACAGGCAGGGCTGGACAAATCACTGAAGCCAGGTAGCCATGGCTTCTAAACCTTTGGGCCATTTTACACTGATTTATGTACTTGTCCTTACTGTAAATTGTCCACCTGGCTCCTAATCTGTACTTGATTTGGCCCGTTTGGGTTATATGGTGGGATCATTAAAATACACATTATGTATTTTATTTATAGTTAAAGTATATATTTGAAAGCATCCTGGAGGTAGCGTGAATGCTGAAGCAATCACGTGCCGAGACAGATTCTGTATGTTATATGCAATACCCTTACCCTGGCAGTTTGTTGGCTTTCTGTGGATGAAATGCTTGGACTCTGAGACAGGACAGAGATTGCGTCTGCCGAAAGCTGTCGGGATTTCATTGACTCAATCTCCTTCTTCAACACCATATTGTCAAACAGAGCCAGATCCTGCGGGGAGATCTGGGGTCGGATCTCAGACAAGAGGGAGAACTACGGGAGATGAACGTTGGAGTAAGCACAAATATACATACGTGCAAACAAAGCTGGCTCCTGACAGCCACCAAGACATGGACAACATAAGCAGGAAAACAAGCAAAGCGTGACTAGTGCCATTATTGCTTCTAAAAAATATATACCTATATGTTCGATCTACAACTCCTGTAATGCTCGTACCCACAAAACATTCCGAGCTCATAGAAACGAGGGACATAAGTGGGGGAAAGAGGAACGGAGAATCCAGAAGATCTACTAGCTCTTCTGGAGGAGGACACTTGGGGGGTATGCGGTAAAGCTACTTATGTGATTACTGCATTACATTTTACGGGTAAATATTATCAGGATCATTCAATTTAACAGCACCCTGTCCTGCTCCTGTACAAAGTGATATAAATTATCCGGAATAAGATTTCATCTAAACAGACTAAGCATATGGCTAGGGTGCCATGTCTTTAGGATAAGTGCAGGAATAAGAAATGGTGGATCCAAATGCTCTCCCAGACCAACCTCACCCCACAGTCATTTCTATTACTCTCAGCCTACTGACTCTTGTTTTTTTGTTACCGTCCAACTCGTTTTACGCCTGTCTTTTTATGCTCCTACAATGTGTTTTGATTGACTGATTGGGTTACGTGGTCTTCACGCGTAGAAGATCCCAGAGGCGTTTGTACTTCTTTGTAAAACAATTACCCTGAATGTGTCTAAAAACCTTAATTCCATCCACTAACTAAGTTCTCCCCCCCACCGCTTATATCATTTTCTCTTTGTTCGGTCTCCAGCTGGACAAATGTTATAAGATTATTGGAAAAAGCCTCCACCTCATTTAAAAGGTCACCTCAACATTTTAGAGGAAGAAAAAGGTCTCTCCAGCTTGAAACCATGGCAGATAATTTCGAGATAAGTAAGAATTCATAAGCACGCCTTTAATTTTAACTTTGATAAAATATTAACATACCCTGAAAACAGTCAGAACTAATAAATTATTAGTGAATGACTATGGAATGAGACTGATTAGAAACAAGACAGTTCTGCGGACATCCCTTTCTATATAACTTTTTTTATTACAAAGAACCATCTATAATCTTAAAATATTGTGGTTGCCAGTGATGGGCTATATTCATTGACTGTGTTCTTTTGGTGGTGGGTGCCATGCAGAAGTCTTAGTGCGATAAGTCAAGATGTGGTCATCATCTGCTATTAAGCGAATGCATAAGATCACTTAATGATCTCAATATGTATAGACAAGGTGGCAGTCCTAGAGTGCCAGAAATGTTTGGATAATAGATAAAGAGATTAAAAAGACATAATAAAATTATTAATATCAGATATGCTGCTTACAAACCACAGGGGTCCAGGCTGGCAACCAAAGTTGTTCTTCATGTTATCCTGTCTTTCTTTCTGTAAGGCCAATGGAAAAGTAGTCTACCTATCTAACACCTCTGCCATTCTATACAATCCCACCTAAAGTCTTTTCTTTGATTTATTCCATACCCGTCCCCTCTGAAATTACCTTGGCTTGAGTGTTGAGCAGCTCAAACATAGCCATGATCAGGGCTTGCACCGGGATATGTCTCTCTTTGTACTGCTGGAGGTAGTAGTACATGGTGCTTCTCTCTGGCTCGGTCAAGAGCATCCGTGCCCTCTCCTCCAAAACAACCAAGTTCTGGTTTCCCAGACTGCTCAGAGTAACCTGTGATCCAGTAGGGCCACGATAAAACACTGGCTGTAGGAGATACAAACAAGAATAGAGTTTCCAAAACTGCATTCCCTGCTGCCATAAACACAGATCTTTTAGCCGCCTATTCACTCTGAAGCCTTGTCACCCATTATAAACCCAAGTCAGCAAAGCACTCCACAGGATGGCAATTCTCTTGTAATCGACCTTACCTTTGACTGGGTCTCAGAGTGGTTCCACGGAGCCCTGTGCAGAGATAACAAACATAACACGTTAAAATAAAGTGGTGTATCGTTTCGTGGACAGCCGAATGTGAAGAACTTGGACAATTCAAATACATTGAACTTGATAAAGACCTCATTGTGAGGTTGAAACGTTGTTGGTGTTGTCCTTCAATAAATCTGCCTGAGCTGGAACCCTTGAGTGCCTGGAGCCTTTATTTAATTCGAATACATTGTCACTATGAAGCATCGCTCCCACAATCGATACTTGTGTCTATACTAAGGGACACAATGCTGTACTAAAAAAAATCTATAACCAGTACAAAGGTTATATCCTACTTTCCTTTGTCCTTGCATTAACCCTAAAACTAACCACTTGATTGCCTGTGCTGCTGTCCACACTCTATTTTTCACTACTTTTAAGTGTGATCACCAGTCATTGTATGCTTAAGGAAACCTGGACTAGAAACCCAGCTCTGTCTATGCTCATAGAAAATCAACATTAAAGCTATTTCATTATTGTGGCTGCATCTGTGAGAACAGTAAGACGCCTATACCTATAATTTCTGTACAGTCTAAATGCTAGCCAGAAGCTAACACAATACTCTGTTAACTGAGCAATTCATTAGAAGCACCAGAAAATGTTTACGAGTTACCCGGTTGTAGAAGGTGGGTCTCCATTTCCAGTGTAGGTACTGGTGAGCCACTGAGTCTCATCCACAATAGTCCGCGCATGGGGGACACGACCAACATCCTTGACGGTCATCATAAGGTGTCGGGCAGAACGAAGGATTTGTACGGCTTCATCGTGTGGGATAGAGAGGAAGCTGAGACCATTTACGTCTAGAATCTGATCTCCCACCTGAGACAGAAAGACAAAGTGAGTTGGAATACCAGAAACAGTCGTGGAGACCGAGAGAAGGAGAGAGGTGAATAGAGTTTAAAGCAAAAATAGAACAAGAACAAGAACAAGGCAAGAACGGACAAAGGATAAGAAAGAACTGAAATTATAGGACTACAATAGCTCTGGTTATCAGTTGACTTTTTAGCTGTTGGTCAACATTATGAGAGCCACAAGTTTTCAACCACTGGGACATGTTGACCAATTGACAACATGCAGGGCATGCTAAGAAAACATAGTAAAGGGAAATTATGAACAAAATGATACAAAGGGTTTTTAAACATTTTAGAAACAGTTTATGGAGAGTTCCTTGGCAATGAAGGGGGTGATATGGATATATCTAAAGGATGTCACCTTTAGTCCAGCACTTTCAGCTTCCGAGCCTTGGTCCACTCCAGTGATATAAATCCCAAGGGAATACTCGGCGCCTCCTCGTATCAGTAGCCCAAGTGAGCTCCCCTCTCTCAACACCAAGTTCACCTGACGGAAAAGTCGCATATTTAATCACGTGAAAGGTGGGGTACACATGGAGGTGGGGGTACACATGGTGTTCGTTCTGCACACCACAGTATGTGTATAGTTGTGAAGGCTGGAGGGGAATAGTGTGCATGCAGTGAGGGTATTTTGAATGTTTTAATTTCACAAATACAAAGAGAGTTCTCTTATAGCATGTAGATAGTATGTGTATAGCATGTATAGCCAAGTCAGTATGTACCCGGTGAAGTCGCTATGCATGCAGTGAAAGTTTAGTGATGGTGCAGTGTTACCCCACACCTTCTTCTCATCTCCATCCTGCAGCAGCTGTAAATTACTCCTCTTCTCTTTGTCCTGGCCCACCATCGATGGGCTGTGAAGGTGCGTGGGACCTCCTGGTGGGGAGACACTACGGCCTTGCGAGTCAACCCAGGTGTATATATGACTGGACACGTGTCCACTAGGTACTCGGCCGGATGAGAGAACAGACAGAACCAACTTCTGAAAGCCCCGCAGTGCCTAGGGGAGTCACAAAGAAAACATAACATAAAAAAAATGTAGAAAAAAAGAAAATGCAATAAAAAAGGGATGCTATGTGGTCTTCTGGAGAAGTGTTCCTCAAGGTCAATCACTTTTCATTTGCAAATATACTGGCTTTTCATGATCTCTTCCCCTGCCTGGTGTGTGTGTTTAAGAGCAGTGGGCTGACATTCAAGGACATTGAGTCTACTGGGAACGGTATTCACTATACAATGGCTGTACTCTGCAGGCTCTCTTTCTCTGTATAACCTTTCACCACCCACACATCTCAGTCTGTATTCACATACACCGTACTCTCTGCCTCCTCCTTTCTATATCCTGCATTTCTTTTGAGATCTATAAATGATTTGATCTCTCTACAACGAAAAGCTATCATTTAGTTTTGCGAGATGCTGGCACTACGATGTTCAGCTAACACTTCCTTGCACATACCGTTCAAGTGCCCCTGTTTATGAGAGATAGTCCCTCTTTGGGACCCAATTGCCTCTTTCCTCTCTAATGTCCGTCTTTTTTTTTTTTTAAGAGCTCAGAATATTTACTGGATATGAATGTATCAGAGTGTTCTACAGCTTTAAATGTCACAATAGTATGTAGAAAATACATTTGTACAGGACGCATATTCCAATATTACTTGAATAAAATGTATATAAATGGCTTAATCAATCACATAAAAAGCTCTTTATAAATTACAAAATAACATAACATGTCTCAGTAATATCCTGCCCCTAGTCGGACAATTTATTTACACAATATAACATATAAACACTTCCTGCATCTTGCAGTTAAAAAAGAGAAGTAAAGAATACATATTCCAATATTATGTCTACCACACAGTTGCCAACTGCCCCATTTTTTCCCAGGATTTAGGAGCTTGTCCTGGTACTTTCAGTGTACCAGACCATGTCCTGGGAAATCAGCAGTTGCGGATGCTGGGGCAGGGCCAGCTGGGAAAATTATGGATCCCCAATTAACGGCTCCAAATTAAGGCACGAGGTCTGTTCGTTTGGACCTCTACTTTAGCGCTCTTGAACACTCTTCTTGTTCTTCTGTCTTCTTCTTTCTGTGTCTCCTTTCTTTGGCTGTTTCTGCGTGAACCAGGCCTTCCGATGCACTTCCACAAAAAGGTAGTGTTTCCGAGCAGACCCAAAAAGAGGGAGCGTGTGCGAGAAAGTGAGTGAGAGAGTGTGAAAAGGTAAGTGAGAGTGTAAAAGTGAGTGAAAGTATGAGAGTATGAGAGCAAGTAAGAGTGAGAGAGGTTGAGAGAGAGAGAGAGTCTTAGAGAGTGAAAAAGCAACAAAATGCAAATTAAAATGATGATGGCAGTTATGCTGTACCACGGACAATGTCTGACTCAGTAGTGATGGGAGTTAAGCTGTACTGCTGTCAATGTCTAGCTCAGTAGTGATTGGAGTAATGCTGTACCACTCTCAATGTCTGGCTCAGTATATAGTGAAATTATGCTCACTATGAGGTGCACTGTATCATATCTATGTCTGGCTAGCTGTATACTAATGAGGGTGATGCTATTACACCTGTACATGCATAATGGGGGTTAATGTACACAACCTCTAGAGTGCCAAAGGTTACTTTGCTGTCCCATTGTCCCTAATGCCCCGTTAACCTCATGCAAAACAACTTGCTCAAGGTTCAGCTAGCACAAAATTTGGGGAAATGTGTTTTAATATTATTTTTAAGATAATAAAAAAATATTTTAAAAAATAAAGCTCTGCAGTTCTCATATCATCAATGTCCTTGTTATTTCTTTATATACTTTCCTCAAAACAAACACTGTAAAAATATAGTGGGGGGTACAATTTTCTAAAAAAAAAAAGCTGTTTGGGCACAAAGATGGTGGCAACAAGTTGTTTGGGCACCAAGATGGTGCTAAAAACAGCTATGTTCTGGCATAAAGATGCCACTGACAAGCTGTTTGGGCACAAATATTGCACTGTATAGGTTTCAATTGAGGGTCTAGTGCCATATTTTAGAAATGATGTTTATATTTTAGACTTCTATTTATTTCTATGCCAGATTCCAAAGGAAGCAGCCAGTGGAGTGTATTAAAAAATCTACATAAACATCTCATTATAATGCACGCAGACATGGCATATTACCTTAATACATAATTACTATTCAAATGGGCAGCCTCATACACTCCACGCTGCTTGCACTAAGCAGCAGTAATTATAGTCATACTGGCAGGAGGAGGACATCTCTCCAAGTAAACACCCTTCATATGGATTTGATAAGACACTCCGTGCCTGGCATCCATCATGATACACATCAAAAATGTAAGCATCACCCGGGCAATCAATGGACTTAATAGTAAAAAACCCACAATTTATTATGAAAAATTATAGTCAATACCATAGAATATTAGGGTACCATTTTTATTTTTTAAGAGGGGCAGTCGCCCTATGGGGCTCTGAGTTTTTTAAAGGGACACCCTCTGTGAAGACGAATGGGTGTTAAAGTACTCTGCGATGGCAGCTCTTTCCACACATCTGTACAGGGGTCTTAACAGACCCCTGCATGCCTCGTTTATCCAAGCCAGCTCTGGAGCCCATGTGCAGGGACATGTTTATGGTCAAATGCATCTCCTGCAGGACATTTGACTGGCTGGTAGGGAAAAGGGCCAATGTATATGGGGGGGGATTCCACGCAGCCATCCTATGAATTAAAACGCCTTTTTCTTAGGTCAACTCAGAAAAGAAAGGTCTCTTCTTCAGATGGCCAACCATTTATATGAGGCATAGAAAAGAAAATGGCACCCCCACATCCCCCCTCTGTTCTATTACTTTACATGCTACCGGCGTAACATTCTACATGCAAAAAGCAAACCATAGGAAAGATGCTTTGTGCAGAACGCGTAACCGATGGATCTGCTGATATTGGCAGTTACCGCAACTCTTTAATCACGGGCACCTGCTGTTTAATGCTACTGATTTGCCTTAATTGTTAACGTTGTAGCGTTTTACTGCTGTATTACAGCCGATCTGCTTGCTCAGAGGGAATTTCAATACATAACGTTTAGGAACGTGGTCCAAATGAGACGTATCTTAGAAGAGTTAATGACAGACACGAGGAGGTGAATATACAAAACGTGGTTTCTCTGCCTTCCCCTAATGGCTGCTTCTTTCTGTTGAGCGCAGAGGCTTAAATAAAAGAATGGTTCAAGACGCAGCCTATAAATACAATTGGATTGGCCCAAATGCATTGATCGCAGCTGTGTCAGCCTCTAAAAATTTAGAACCATGGTTGGATTATTTGCTTTGTGTTAGATCGGATATACTAGACGCAACAATCGTTTTGGGGAGTAGCCCACCATTAGACTATTTCTGTACATTTGGTAAAGTGTTATTCATTACATCAGTTGTTTTCACAGATATTCCTCAGCCTATCATTTTAGGGTGGCCATCAAGAGATCTGTCAGTTATTTTTACAGCGTAACCCATGGGCCAAGGAAGCTGCCCCTTTTGCCCCGAGGGCTGACTTCTGTGTTCCTGTATGGAACTGGTAAAGAAACGCAACTGATTCCGGTTCCATGTAGCATTGTATGTAGGACACACACAATTGATGGAGGGGAAGTAGCCGCAGATTCCCTGTAGTGACCCAGAGAAGCGGCCAATCAACCGCAGTTTGGATTATAAATCTGTGTTAATAAAATATATTCTTCTCCTCTTTTACTGAGTTACATAAATAGCTATCAGTAGCTCATATTAAAAAAAAAAAGATCACTAAAGCCTCTAACCTCCCATCTAACCACATCAATTAAAACAAATACATCACTTTTTGCCCAATTTTAATGTTAGGAGATGCTTTTATCATCAGCCTGATTCCATTCCATATAACTAACAATCTTTTCTATCCTTCGCACTATTCGTCGATCTGTAACGATTCATTTGTTGGTAGCTGTCATCTCTTAAACCCAATATATTTTTCAAAACGTATAGCCCTTTTGTTTACTCGGATATTAAATGATAAGCCACAAAAGCCTCTTCATGCCACCTTATTCTAAAATCTCAGGAAGAAATATGACGGTGATACAGAGTTCATCCATTATAAATCCTTCCAGTCCACCTGAGTCCGATAGACAATCAAAACGTTTATTAACAGTGAAACACTGCGCTCTCCTTGTCTGTTCTCTAGACTATGGCCGCCTTCCACATCCCAGTTTCTCTTTAAACAGGGCAGATTACAGGCAGGTTTAGAGGCAATGGACAGAGCCCATTCCTATGTAATGAAAATGGATACAGCCATTTTAGCCCAATAGAAGAGTATTTAGTCAAAGTTGATACCTTTTATCGGGTCACTGTACAAAAGAAGGCCACATAAGGAATGATCTACCTGAAGAAGAGGAGGAAGATACTTTCGCGGTCCCAAACCTTATGTGAACATCTTGTTCTACCTTAGCATAACAAGCGGCATCATCTCTGACTAAAGACTCTATTCCTGGTACCAAAATCCCCCCTAAAATGCTTTGTTTGGAGGGAAGAAGCTAGTCTTGGCAGCCATGGCAGCCATGGAGACGTGACTGGAGATAGACAGAGGCTTTCATTTAGTCAATCTCCCCGCTTCGTGTGGTGACCCACCATGCAAATGGCAAATCCAGGCATGGTAAAAGTTTTTGGTTCTTTTTCTTGATCTCGGACTAAAATTAGCCACAGGGCCCATTAGGTCCTCATTAGGTCACAGAACATGGAACCATAAATTGATTTGTCTGCGTTAGTTAATATGGCCAGTTTCAGTCCCTCTCTGGCCTTCCTTGACCTAATATATTTACTTTTTTTTTAAATATTAATGTCTGTATTGATACTCCCCAAACGACCTTCTTTAGGTATTACAGTCCCTCTCTGGGACAAAAATCCCTTTTTTCCAGGATCTCAGAATGTTCTCCGAATGATCAGTGTTTCAGTGTTCAACAGTCTTAAAAATCATAATGATCTGTATAAATACTGTGGAAAATGCATAAATAAAATTGTTTAAGTAAATCACATCATTATTTTTCTACGTGCATTATTCAGTTATATCAAATCAAAATCAATACCACAAAACCTCTTAAGCCAAACCCGAAGGCCACTTTTTTTAATTTCGATACGAGCTAGAACACCATTCATTGTTCTTTATTCACCCTCTGTTGAAATGCCAGCTAGCTTTTCCCTTCCAATATTCATCTATCTCTTTTGATAAAAACCTCTCTTTATCACACGCTTGTCTAAGTTTTAGGTCCATTCTTTTTCACTCTATAAATTCATTTACATTTTTGGCTTCAAGTCTTATTACTGCGCAACTCCACTTCAATGTTTGTGTTCATTACCGGTTGATGGAACCCACTTTAAATCAGCTGGTTACACATGAGGCATACATTTCTCCTTTATATAAAGTCTCTACATCCAGCTGGTGCCATGGCCATCTTAGTCCTAGTGTCATGGCCCATATGTTTTCTGAAATTTCCCCCACTCTGTCCGAAACACAACTATCTAACCTGAAATATTACGTATTCGATGGCCAGGGCAGCCTTTAGCCTTGTTTTGCATATTATTCTATCAATAAGTAAGCTCTGTTGTATTACTTTGTAGAGGTTTGAGCTTGTATGCCCAACAAGCCGCATAGTCATTAATATTTATCCAAGAGGAGCAGATGATTCCTATTCCATTGTCTTATACAGTCGTCGGTTTTGCCAGCAAGGCTCTGCAAACACCTAGCCGCATCTATTTGCATATAGTCTCATCCAATTCACCCGTCAGGAAACTCTATTTTATCAATAGCGTTTCTGGTACATTGAACAAGAACCACAGGGAATGTTCATCAGAAGATCAAGGACCACTTTCCCCCCACGTAAGCTTTCAGATGCACTCTTCAAATTCATCAGCACACGCTCCTGGCAAATTGGGGCAGTCGTCAGCCTTCACATCAGTTGCTAAAGGTCAGAAAATCCAGCTGACAAGAAGATTCGGAGAGTCATTGGTATGTAACAGATCCAGCAGACGCTTTGCAGGTGCTTGTGGAAAGATTTCCCTGGTGGCTTGGATCAGCGCAAGGACGGAATGGCCTTCCCGGAGAAGTGTTGATAACTCAGCTCTATCATTCTCTCTGCTCCAGAGCACCCCACAGTAATTTGTTGCTAAAATCCATACCAGTATAATTCAGCTTCTTTATTGTTTCTATCACTGTAATATTAGTGTCTAGGCAGCTAACCCCCCAAAAATGGTTTACACGGAAGACTGGAGACGATTAACACTGACAGAAGTTAGATTTGAAAAAAGCAAAAGCGTCCTGGCTTAAAGTGCACCTTTCCTTCAATTCAGCCCGATTCGTTCAGTATTATACCTGCCCAGGGTGACCATGTTGGCCATGATTATCGGGACACATTTCATTTTCACACATAGCTGACCCACACGTGTAAGGTAGTGTCCTTTGTAGTATGGAAGACAATCAGTTACAAAGTGTGTGTACAGCTGATGGGTTTTGTCGGTCCTCCTATCTTTATAGGGCCAAATCACTATCAATAAGCTGCTCGGCCATCGTTGGTTACTAGAGAAAGTAAAAAGTTTAAAAAGTGAAAAATCCCAATATTCTCCAAACTAAGTGGACTTGTATTTTGAAGGGTCACATTCCAGATTATCCACAATCCCATGTTGATACCTACGTACAAATTCTAATGGTGTGTTTTCCCTTTCCACTTGCGTATTAATATAAAAAATACTTTTGTTATTTACTGTTGTATCAAATATTTTAACCTGAAGTTGTGTGCTTAGGTCTTTATGACATCTTTACTTGTCTGGCATCAGAGGCTCATGCGCCTGAGCTGTAATTTACCGGGACTGACCTAGGGTCTCTGAGTAAAATGCTGGTTCTCAGAGGCTCTGGGTTAATGTCTCCAGGAAGGGGAGATGTGTTGACCACATCCCACCCAGGTCCTGCCCAATTCTGCCTACCTTTCTGAAGGTTACCTGGGCTGGCTCTGCACCCATCTACAGCTAGTACTGCCCCTTATCATAACCAAAGGTCCTTCCTGCCCCAGTTACACTTACATCCAGGTATATTAGAACCTTAGAATGTCTAAACACTCGGCATAGGCAGAAGCATATCTCCCAACAGTCCAGGGTGGCTACCCAACAGTCCCACTTTTGCAGGCAGTGGAGCCTAAGGTCCAGTTGGGGAGATCTTCAAATCTTCTCTACTGGCCCTGGGAGGTGAAAAGGCAGTGGAATTCTGTGCTTCTTTGCAGCTCCCATTCAGCCTCCTCACAACGCTGACCTCCGTGTCCCATGGAGTTGAAAAAGCTTGCTAGCCGGTGGCCTTACCTCCCACCCCACCTCTTACCACCTTCCTCAACTCAGATGTCACCTGGAATGCTAGGGGTTATGACAGCTGTCCTGGACATAAGACAAGACTAGGGACCAAACAAGGATGTCTTTAGAGCAGGACAAATGGGAAGACTAGATGGGGCGAATGGTTCTTATAACCAGTTCAGTTCCAATTCCAGGTCCCTTTGGAACTGAAGGGTAATTTTCATGAATTGTGCCTGAGCGAATATCAGAGCTGCAAAAAAAAATGAATCTAAATAACTTCGTAAAGATAATAGCACAAGTAGTGCATGCTTTTTCAGAGCTTGATTCAATTACAGTTTTATCTCAAATGTGAAATCCCTGTTACAAAACCAGATATCCAGCTCTAATATTATCCAATTAATGTACAACGTAAATTGCATTCCCAAGAGCCTTATATTTCCACCTCTGTAAAACTAAGAAGACATCCAGATAGGAGGAATTCCTTGACGGCCTTGTGGTAAAATCTGTGGTTTCTGGCATGGCTTGTAACTATACCTGCACAACAGTATGTGATTACGCATGCATCAGGTCGTCTTGCTAGACATGGATGCCCAGAAGACTTCCAAGGCTCACAATGTGCACAGATGTTTACATTGTTAAGGAGAAGAAGACCCCAGAGAACAATGTTCATGATATATCAAGAAAATCAATTAGCAGGATTTGTGGATCCAGTGGATGAAAGAGTCAAAGCAGATAGATCTCTAACAAATATGAATGGAATTCCTGACTTATACGGTTTTGATAAAATAAAGCAAATATCATGCTGTCAGGATCTGAGGGAGATAAAAATAAAAGTAGTCGGTGTTATAGGAATAGCATACTCAAGCGAACAAAGACAATATCTTGTATGGATAAGAGAAAAAGCACTTAAGAAGAACTTGATGGGCATCCACTGTGTTAATAGATATAGGAGCAATATTCCGTCTTAGTATGCTAGTTTTTGCATTAGCTATAACAGTTATTGCCTGCTGTCCTCTGAATGTATGGGCAGGAGCAATGGTGTAGTGTTCCTCTGAGCTTACTCGCATTCTCTGTGTATTTATCCGCAGGTACTAGCTTCATCCCTGAACCTAGTAGCACCCACACTGATGGATAGTGGTATGGTCCAAACCCCATCATATGTCCTGAAAGAACAGAACGACTTTTAATCCAGCTAAACTTCTTTTGTGTGCTCACATCTCTTCTAGTAAGGATTTTTTTGTTCATTGAGTCAACATACATAAGATAGTGTGAACTTTCATGACCTGCAAAGATAACCTATCCCATATATTGCTGTCTTGTACCTAAATATTAACTAACCTGGGGTGAATAATAGAACCAACAGCGGCCTGTTTGGTCTTCAGAAAGAAAGAAACCACAGCTACTTAAGTAATGTAGCATATGTTTAGATGGGGCAAAACACGGAGTGTTCCTGGGCATGCAGATAACCAACAGTCTGTTTTGCATCTTCGCATTTATTGCTTTTCCAAGCAATTTTATTTTCCAGGAGACATTTTAAAGATAACAGTTGGCTTGGGGGCAAAACCATACTAAATAATTTGGCGTGCATGGAAAATGTGCTGCTATATATTAAAGTTCTTGTTATCTGTGAGGCTAATATCTTATCGGTGGCTACAGCAGTTCTGCTAAATCCTCATTTTTTCCCTATTGCACAGCAGTCTGGAAATAGAAACCTTAATCAATCTAAACTACAGTAATTCTTATTTTTGTCTACAAAAAAAAGCACTTTAAGTTAAGTGCAATATCTTCTGATTCCTTTGAATACCTTTTATGATATTTTTCTCAGTCATCATCTGTTTGGTTCTTAAAAAAATCCAAAAAACTATGGGTACATTTTACATGAACAATTAAAATATATTATGTTTCTTGGATATATACAGTTAAAAAAAATTTCCCAAGTAATGTTAGCAGATGATCAAGACTGGTCCCAAATAACTGGAAGCCAACTTTCATCTCCGAATGAACTTGCCCCCAAGCTGCATTTTGACCCCTATCAAATCTAAATGAAGGATATATATATATACTAACACAGTAATAGATGCACACCCAGACACCGACACTAACATGCCCAAATACTCATACTAACCCACATCCAAACACAACCAGACATTCACACTAACACAACCAGACACCCTAATACACACACAGAGACACTCACATTAACATAACCAAACATTCAAGACTAACTCATATGCACACTCACCCAGACACACACACTAACACACTATGACAGTAACTCAAACACACAACTCACTTACCCTGTCTTTCGCTTGCCTTCTATGCAGCTCACTGCCAGGCTACCCCTGCCTTGGTCACGCAACACAATGTTACATGACCACCCTCAACCCCTTCTCCATCTTGAAATCACGGACATAAAGCAGTAGGTCAGTGACAATTTCTCTATTGTTCCCTTCAGGATCCACCCATGAATAGGTGGTGTTTTGATAGGAGCGGGTGGATCTATTATTAGGAGGGACCACTTGTCTCCCATAGCACTCCAAAATGAGTAGACCCTTCTCAAGTATCAGGTCCAATACACATAGAATTAGGCTTTGGGTTGTGTCAAATATAATCTTCAATTGGTGGGTATGAGCGTATCATAGTGTTCCACAGCCCTAAAAGTCACCGTAATAGGTTAATAAACAACAGGAAATTGTGTAAGTAAAAGCATTATTCCTCATTTAATTCGTTGACGTCAGAGAAGGTCCCTGCAGGCGTCCGATCGAGTTGTTCGCACGGACCTTTAACCCCTGACCTCTGCGATGCTGCGTAGATAAGGTAGGCTTCCCCATCTAGCCTACCGCCGCCATGTTCATATGTTCGGTATTCGGGCTGAACAATGAAAACGCACCCTTCATGTTCGTTTTCATGTTCGAATACACAAGTCTAATTATTACAGCTTCTCCTCTTACCTTCAAAAAATGTACCATCTAAGATGTGATGGTCGATACAGAGAGAAGACACGCACACAGTGGAGCAAGGCACTGACAGCTATAGATAAGTTTGATATTTTGCTAAATACCAGTTAACGCATGGGTGCCTTAGTGGAGACAGAGCCTTCCGTGTCCTCATCCAGTTCATCTTTTAGATAATTAAAATACACAAGATCGAGTACATATTGCCTTTCATTACGAGAGACAGTGAACCGGTTATTTTAAGAATCTGTAACCTTTCTTCTGACGTACACTAAATTTATTGGGTTTAATTTAAAACTTAGAAGCCTACAGAGCGAGCGTATTAATAGAAATATGGATATTTTGCCTTTGCGTCTTCGGACTTTACTTATTCAGGCTTTATATATTACTTTTTAATCACCGAGTTAATGCATGCAGAGCCGGACTTTCCATTAGCAAGAAAAAAGGCTGAAGAGGGTTTAAAAGATTGGGAAGACCAGGCCATCAGTCTTCCTTGGAAAAAGTTAACATTTTAATAACTTTCACAAAAGCTGTGGAATGTACTTTATTTAGGAATTCATCTCAAAAAGTCATCCTTGGTTTGCAGCTCTTTTTCTACAAATGCCCCTTTATTTGTTCTTGGCTACCTACCATAAGAAAATAGCCCCTGGGGTAGAGGGGCAGATATGTCATTGAAGGATTTGGGGACGTTAGGGTGTCTGGGTCTGGATATAACTCCATTTTTCCCCTTAGTAAATAAATATGAAACATCTCATAATCCAGACTTGTCTGCAGTCTCTGGGTTTCACAGTTTGATGGGATGCTGAAAAATGATTACCCCATGGCAAGATCACCAGAACAGACTGTGCTCCCAGTTTGCCATTTTGTTTCGCCTCTGGTTTGATTACAGATAAATTAGTTTCTAGGAGGTGTGACGGAACACCTCAGCTCCATCTTGGGTTCCGGATCAATAAAGCGTAGCGCCAGTGATTCTTTATTACAGGTCTGATTTGCAATTTTCACAAAAGCCTTGAAAAAACCCACAGACAGCACAGAGGAAAAGCGGTACAATGAAGTTTAACGTTCCACCCAAGTGTCGGTCTTTAGGAAATATTGTACCTCTCTCTCTCTGTCCACTCTTCCTCCCCTAATGTTCATCTTTTCTAGGAAACAACCCATCTAGCCCACCCAGATATTCCTGCAGTAACATCCGCAAACCATTTAGTCTTTGGTGTTAAGGGTTGCACTGGGAGAGAAAAGCATTTTAAGGCCAGTGGCCACTAAATGATGTATGCACGACCACTGATATATGCTGCTATACCTTTATGTTCTTACACCCATATGGGTGTAAGAACAGCCACAGCCTGACATGTGAGCGACAGCAAAGGTAAACAGCTCATGCCATCTGGCATTTGCCCAGTTTGCCAGATCGCCTGCTTGGTGTTATCCCATACATATCCCATATGCTATCCCATACATACACAATATATATAAAAAACAAACAAATTATGCATATCTATACATTAAACTGGGTCTAATACATATCTTACTCTTGCATAAATAAATCAGTAAATTTTAATGCCATCTTATACTCCATTAAGGTGACATGTTTCTGGACCATTAATCTACCAATATTTGCCCAACTAAACAACCTAATTATACAGCAACTCAAACCGCATTTAACAAACGGCATGCTCCCTACTCCAATGAAACAGATTCAGAATACCCATGAAAAGGACCCAATCAGGGAACAAAATCTGCCTCAAGTCCTTGTTACTCCTCTAGTGGCAATAAGTGGAACTGCAAGTAAAACACAAACAAAAAAACATTATGCTGATGGTGTTGGCCCATAACCTTCAACTTGCCCCATGGCAAGTTCATGTCTGTGGCCTACTGAATGCTTAACTATAGTCTCAGCGCATCCCTCATAATTTAATTGCAAAAGATTTTACTTCATATACATATATATATATATATAATATATATATATAACCCTAATGCACTTAAAATCATTCGTTTCTATTAGTAACACAAATAATAGAGCACAGCATCTTTTGTAAAAAAAATCTTTTCATCGAAGCTTATTAAAAAAGTTAGTAATCACTGCCTATTATACACTGCAACAGAGTTAAGTGCAGCAAATATAAGCATTAGTAGGAATCCAGGAGGAATATAAATGTGCTTTAAAATGTGTCTGGCAGCCAATAGAGACAAATTCTATTAAGTGAATGACTAACTCAATTAGCAGAGGTAACCTTAGTTTTCTGATGTCTTTTTGCCTTCCGGCTTATTAACAGGTTTTTCTTCATGCATGAAGGACCTTTTATTTTCTCAGTCAGAGACCAAAAAAGCCCCTAAAGTGAGCATTGAAGAGGAGGACTTGCTGGTGTGCGGCCAGTGCGCAAACTACACCTAGGATTTGTTTGTTAGTTAGTTCGATCTATGGGCGTTGGACTGGTGTTTGGTCATGCCCATTCCCTGCCCAGGTCTTGAATACTCCACATGTACTCTTTGCCTTCTTCCTACCACATTCAGGTCTAACTGGGATCAGCTCTACCCTTCCATGTAGCCAGTCCTACTCCCTGATCTCAGCTACACCACCAGGATAGGGTGAAGTGCCAGCCAAGTGAAGTCAACATTTATAGACCTATGTTTGTTCATCAGGGGCCACCAAGATGGACATCCTATAATGGCCGTGTTTATAGCCCAACAAATAAAACACATCAGTTTATATCCATAGTGTCCAGCATATTTACATTAGAGGCACTGATGCCCCACTCACTGGAAGTCTCCACTCCTTGGTCCAGCAAAGGGTTGGATTTACCGTCTCAGTCCATTGTTTGTTACAATGTAAACCAACTAAGTTTCATTGGTCACCAAAGTAGACCACAGACGTCTTTTCTGTAAGTTGTGATTGCACGGATACCATGATACCACCATCAATCAACTGCTGATCTCAGACCAAGGAACACAATACACAGTACTCAATATCAAAGCTGGACTCTCATACACTAAATACACTAGTTCCACATGAACTTACTTCTAGCATGTTAATCTTTATCAGATATATAATTTTATTAAGTTGCTATCACAACAAGCTATCAGACCCTGCCTTTGTGTCACATGACAAATACTCCTGGCAAAAATTATGAAAGATTTCAACATTTTACTTGATTAAATAATTACTTCTGGTAAAGCTTTGGGCATTTAATAGTATTAGGAATGTTTCTGTTTTTAGGATATTTCTAAAGTTGCACTAGGTTATAAAAGTGTTACATCCAGCGCAGTAAGTGGGACAGAACCTTTAAATCTAACATTTTCATTTATAATTGGCCAAAATATTCATCCTTTAATTCTTCACTAAATCTCCTGCTTCTAACACATTCCATCGGGTTTTCCTTGTAAGATGTACAGTCCAGAACCCAAATCCTTAAATACTGACAGCATTCATTAGAAGTCCTGCATCAAATGGCTCAATGCTTGGCTGCTCACACAGCTTCCTTGGCTAGCCACAAAACGCATTGACTTCTTCACTCTCGCTGACCCCGCTTCTCTATCTTGTCAATAAAGCATGACTGCGTGACCAAAATGACACCAAACAATAATTGGGAATGTAGCGTTCCAAAATCAGTTCTATAATGTGAAATGAAGTCGTTAACACAAAAGCAGTAAAAAATGTACTGTGAATTATACATTTCTCAATGTAACAAGCATATTAGGACAAAATACAATTTACTTAAATCAATATAGGAACACACTACTGAATTAAAACACATCTAGATTTTATGATTTTGGGAAAGCTCCAAAAAAAAGAAAAATGTGGAACGACGGTGGAATAAGAATGTAGAATTGTTATTATATTTCACCAAGAAAATTGGAGACTTGGTTCTGGATATGCCTCCGGTTCTGGGCAGAGGTATATGCTGACGGTCCCTATGCTAGAGTGTCCCTGTTTATGGGGGCACAGTCCCTCTATTGGACCCAAATCCACTTGTCTCATAGCTCCCAACGTTGCATATGGCCTAAGAGGGATATTTTTGGTTTAGATTGTGATTAGCGGTGTATAGGGCTATACTACAACCTTGTAACCTGTTCATGGCTAATTATTTAATTTCCTGTTGTTTCTAGATGCATTGTTGTGACAATTAAAACACTCATACCCATCACACACTGTGAATTACTAGAAAGCTGAGATGGCAGGGAAAGAAAGAGGGACCGGGGATTTTGGGGTTCAAAAGCAGGACTGTCCCTTCTAAAGAAGAACATGCATGAGGTATGCTGTCCCGTTTCTTAGTGTCATTCAATTCCAAAATGCTGTAGAATAGGCAAACAGTACATAACAATTCTGTACAGAAACAAAAGGCGAGGATGACCCCACTCAAGCAAGCTTATGATCTAGAACAAGCATACCTGGGAACTCTCTGGGTTTGACCATAGTCCCCAAGTGAAGCCCTCCTTCCCCAGGTCCCTGGGTCCGTTTCTTCGTTCTATGAGCAAAGCCTACACAAAGCCAATTCCTTAGAAGAGGGCCATCTCCAGGTAGTCTACCCAGTTCCAAGGTATGTCTTAAAATCATCATAATGTGTGTCTAAGCAGTAAAAAAATTGGTTTATAAATAAAATATTCAATAGGATAAAACGTTATATAACAAGTCTTCGTATAGACCTGCTTCCTAGCTACAACCCATTTGGACTTTAAGAGACATGGAGCCATGCGTTTATTGGAGATGGCGCCCAACTTTAAAGATTCTCCATGATATTATAACAAGTTCAGCGCTCTATCCCAATTACGCCTGAGATGTACCATTACAATGCTAATTAGGAGCAGAACTGACAATCAGAGCATTGCTTTAAATATAGGACGAAAGGCCATCTGCATTGAGGACATATCTGCTGAATACAAGACTATAGGCTATAAAAAAAAGAAAAAAGCACAGATGGTTATCCTATTCCTGTACTTCAAGGTCCATCTGCTAGCAAGTCAGCAGATTTTAGCAGCACAATGGTACTAAAAAGACAATGGCAAACTTTAAAGAAAAAAAAACAAGGAACTTTCCACAATAGGTGTAAGTCTTACAGTGCGAGGAATAAGTAATGCATATTTTCTCATTGTTAAATAAATGATTTAGTACTTTGTCGAATAGTTCTTGCAGCCTATAAGTACCTCTTATACGCTTCTACTTTCTGCTGGCATGGTGGAGAAAATTTCCAACAGAACAAGCAATACACAACAAAGCATAAAGGGGTATCATCGAGGTATATGAAAGTAGCCATGTTGTCATAGCAACCAATTGAATGCCCCCCCCCAGAGAGGACCATTCCATTGGTTGCTATTAGACTTGTGCATTCAGAATTGCAAATGTTACAAAATTTGCATATTTTGTCCATTCATAGGAATCTCCGAGAATGAGGCAAGACTCCTCTTTTGAAACAGCAAACGAAAACCTCAGAAATTCATGGGCTCTTTCACTCACACTCTCCCACACTCTCATCCACTTTCTCTCACTCTCTCATTCACTCTCTCTCACGCTTTCTGAACGTCTCTTCGAGGAAGGTCTTGGCCACCGAAGGAGAATTTGGTCACCGTTTTAAGATCCCATCATTCACGTGGCGTCTCATACGTAATACCAGTCATAGTCTTATCCAATGACTGGAAAGATTCCTTTCCAGGTACCATCTTGACCAGAGAAGCCCTATACCCCCTGAAAGCTGCACATTTCCCTGTGCGAGAAGGAAGCATGTCATCAACGCTGTATAGATATCATAGCTAAGACAATAACATACATTAGCAGCGGTAATGCTGAACTCTTAGGTTTCTTAATATCAATAAAATTATATAAAATATAAGAATTTCATACTGTATTGAAATATAAAAGAGGCCAAACACAATACCATAGTATCCAACCATTGATTATGCTACACTCCATCTCAATTATACATCGTATTTAATTATATTGATATTTGGCCCTCTAGTCAAAGTCTTCTTTCTTTTATTTTGGGAGATGGGGGGTTCCAAACAATGGTCCGTAGACAATCCTGAGTTCAGCAATCCATCACATGGTTAAATGGACACTAACATAATATTTAATATGCCATTCAAAGTTAAGCACAACCTAATTTCGTGTAAATCAATACAAATGTAAGATTTTATAAAACTGTAAATGCTCGATCTTTTCATTCTTTGCAAATTGCTTGTCTTTAAATCTCTTTATCTGTTTCGGGCTGCTAAGAGAATCAATTCAAATTTAATCTGTCTACACTGCAATAAAGACAGAAAGCACGGGTCTAAGGAGCACTGTGCATGCGAGCCGCCCATCGACCGTCTGTACAAGCACAGAGGAATCAAAAATGAGATCAAGTTTTTAGAAGACTAGAAGTAAATACGGGTCAAGTTTTTGGTTATGGTAGAAAAGAGGAATATATTAAAAATAAAATGGATAAATCTTAAAGTAAGGTCCAATCATAGGTCACTTGCTACACTATGAGTGGTTCTAGACCCACTCAGGCCCAGTGGTGATAAGTGGTTTCCATCATCACCCCCTTCATTCTCCGTGAGCATGGAGACTGAGGAAGGTCGTCAGTAAGTTAAGGGAGAGGCAAGATTTGGGTATGGCGCACGTTGTTAAGGGAGATGAAAGGAATAATCAAGAGAAAGGAGGAGAGTCAGAAAGAAAAGAGAATGGTAAGGTGGTACAGAGAGAGAGAATGAAGAGGGGGAGAGAGAGAAGGAGAGGAAAGGGAGTGAAAAGGAAAGTAAGAATCAAGAGAAGGAGTTGTAGAAGAGAGACAAGGTGGGAAAGTAGAGAGAGAAGTGTGGAAGGAAGAGAGGAGGGGGGAGGGAGATAAAGATGAAGGTGAGAGAGAAGCAGGGGAGGGAGAAGCAGTAGACAAAAGAGATCAAGAGAAGGATATGGAGGGGGAGAAAGAAGAATTTGATGAAAAGTAAAGAGAGAGAGAGAGAGAGAGAAGGGGAGGAAGAGAGATAAAGAGGGAGAGGGAGGGAGAAGGGGGTAGAGTGAACAAAATGAAAGGTAGGCAGATAAAGAAGGAGGGGGAGAGAGAAAAGGGACAGGGAGAGCAAGAAGATGATGGAAGAATGGGATGGAGAAGCAGCTGAGCAAGAGAGAAGGTAGAAAAAGGGTGGGGAGAGAAGATGAGGTGTGAAAGATGAAAGGGGGTGAGAAAGAAAGAGGGGAGAAGTGAAATATTTTTGGCTACATGTTTAGTTTAGTCTATACTGTGCTACTAAACACTTATGCACATGATTTTTATAACAGCATTGCTGTAAGGAGATTCAATGCATGAAGGATCTGAACGAACAGGTGTCATTTCTTTACATTACTATAGTTAAAAAAATGAAATCCCCCTGCCATCTTGTTCTATGCAGAGTGTGGGGCTGGCCCCTTCCTTTTGCTCAGCCTGGCACTCTGAAAATACAGAATATATTACTCCTGTGCATACACTCACAACACTGTGCATAGTTAACTCCTTTAACACAGGTGTGACTAGCGGAGTGTCTCAGAACAGGGTTTACTGAAACTGTGAGAATCATTTCTGTTGTTTCTATACACATTATTGTGATGTTTAGGGCTGTAGAACACTGTAGATAAACTTATACCCGGCAAACATTCTGAGCTCCTAGAAAAAAAAGGGAGATCAAGGGAGGAAATAGGGATCAAGGGTTTGGGGTTCCAAGCAGGGACTGTTCCTTTTAAACAAGAACACTTGGTAGATACAGTCCAGTGAGTGTCTCGTAACATGACGAGCATCTCTCCTTCTCTCTAGAAGGATGCTCTCTCAGATATCTCTCTGTGTGCAATGTTTATCCGCCGGTGCCCGTGAGCTACAGTAACCTTTCTGCGTCTCTCTCTGTTGAAGATGCCCAGCTACTTCTGGACGTTCTCCGTCTGATTCTAGATAAAGCTGCAAAGAGCGGCTCGCTGTGTTCCACTCATTAATAAATTCATAGCCGGCATATATTTCCCAATGATCCCTGCCATCTTATATTCCTTCAGACCCAATATTTCACAGGGATTAATGACCAACCCCCACGCGCGCCGACAAACAGTCTGCTCCACGCTCTGGATTAATCAGATGAGCAATCGTGACCAATTATTGTGACAGGGACCCTTCCCTGGATCTTGCTTGGCCCTGATCCTATTAAAGTCATAATACGTGCGAAATAATAAGCGTGTGCTAGACCCGGTAAACAGAGACTTATGTAGGAAGGATATAATACAAAACGCACACAGCTACACTAAACGGTTCCCATGGTACAGGCTTTTCCTGAATACAAAGCAAAAGAAACCAATGGGAAAAAAAACTTGGAACCTCATATAAGGCAAGTTCAATGTATGCTGCACTATACAAGCTGTTCCTCCGAGGACTTTACTTGATATATATAGCACCAGCATATTCAGGAGCGCTGTACAATTGGTGCATCACATAACAACTTGGACTTAAAAAGCAAAAGACAAGGAGGGCCCTGCTCAAAGGAGCTTACAATCTACATGTTAAACGTGCATGTCCCTCCTAAAGCAGTGGTGTAACAACTGCAACTGCGACGGGGCCCATTTCTGTAGGGCGCCAGGGCGACCCCTGTGACCACTTGTTCCGGCCTCCCCGTGCCGCTTCAAAATTGTTCAGAAAGGGCATTTCCGACCTTTCTGGAACAGGATGGTCCCGGGGGGGGGGAAGGGCTCTTTCTGAACAATTTTGAACTGCCACGGAGAGAAGGAAAGCATAACCCAATGAGTGAGCAGCAGACTGCAGGAGAAGTAAGGAGGTGCTGGCGGGGGGATATATGTTTGTATGTGTGTGAGCATGAATGTGTATGTATAGGTGTGTGTGAGCATGAATGTGTATGTATAAGTGTGTATGTGAGCATGGATGTCCATGCGTACATGTATGTGAGCATGGATGTTTATGTAAAAGTGTATGTGAGCATAGATGTCTATACATAACCCTATGTGAGCATAGATGTCTATGTTTATGTGTTTGTGAGCATAGATGTGTATGTGTAAGTGTTTGTGTGTGAGCATCTATGTGTAAATGGATGGAGTGTGTGTTATCATGAGTGGTGTTAGAATGAGTGAGTACGTGTGTGTAGTATGAGTAAGTGTGTGTGTGTTAGCATGTGTACATTTGTGTAAGTCTGTTTTATGTGTGCCAGAGTGAATGTTGGGGGGCAAGGGGCAATGACGGCAAAGACAAGCTGTTCGGGGCATAGATAAGCTATTTGGGGGCATTGACATGCTGGAGCAAAGATGGCACATGCAGGCTGCTTGGGGGCATTGATAAGCTGCTTGGGGGCAAAAGAGGCATGCCGGGGCCCTGTGATTTCTAGTTACACCTCTGTCCTAAAGTGACGTTGAACAAGTCTGCAGAAATCTAGGCTTATGCACACCAGTGATGAACGTCAGATCTACCACCAGTATCTAGAAGGAATATGTTTAAAAGGTCTGCTTTTCCTAGCACTGTTAATAACCCCAGCGCTGTATACAATGATAACCCCAGCCCTGTATACAGCAATTACCCCATCACTGTATACAGTAACAACCCCCAGCGATGTATACAGTAATGTCGGTCGGCATTGACAAATACCTGGTCTGATCTCATTTTGTTCAATAAACTGCCTTTTCTGTAGACTTGGAGGCTGCCGTTGTTGTCAGTTGTGATATTTTCTCACACTGAGCTGTCCGGCTTATACTATGAAACCCTTTCCTCCACAGACTTTCATTAGTGTGAATGTCTGGGTGGGTGATTAAGGCTCAGCCATTCTATTATTTACCACGGGCAGTATGAGTCAGAGTATTTGGCTAGCTGATTGGCGAGAACACATAGATATGGCTAATAAGCAGCTGCATGAAAACATTATATTATGGAAAAACTGGAAAATGGAAAAAATATATATTTTATCTGATACCAGTAGAAGTTCCCCTTAAATCTTGCCACGGCTTCTAGTTCAAGATGGCTTCGGTCAATTGTTTTCCTTTGGATGTCTAAACCTATAAAGGGCTGAAGCCTTTTCAGCGATATATCCTTGGTCTTGTGTTCAGATATATACAGTATATTCATGTGCCTGTGTCATGCATGTTGCTGGAAGGTTGCTCCATATATCAACCAGCCTCTTAATGAACTAACACTTCCTTAAATCACATCCAAGCCCCAGACTCTCGAGTTTAAGACTATGACATCTTGTCCTGTCGGTTCCTCAAAAGACAATCGTAGGAACTAGTTTAAAAATGAGTGTACATTACACGTTTTAAAATTAGCAAACAAAATTGGGCAATAAGACCAACAGATAATATTTTGATTAGAATTCTAAAATATGCTGCTAAGTAACAACATACTGCTGGTCTCCAAAAGGAAAAAATGCTGCCCATCAAAAATCCCAATGCCCACTTTATTCCAAAACAAGGCTGGCCCTTTAAGTTCTTAAACACATCTAGCATTATGTCAACATGTCTTAACAGAAGAAGGTCAAATGAATCCATTAAATAGGTCACGGCCATTGGTTACGTCTTCTCCCTGATTACTGGGGGTAATACCAGTTTTCCCTAAACCTGGATCTTTAGGAACAAAAAATTTCCCTACTGATTATTATTTTAGACCTTAAGATACTGGATACGGGATTTAGATTGCGGTGCAGGAACTGACTTCCTCGTATGATCCGTTCTTAATTTTTATTTTGTGGCAGTGGGTGTGTATATCTATTGTGTGATTTATCAACATTTATCAACAGATAGTCTTTATGGGTGTTCTTAAACATTGTTTAGGACTATGCTTAGGACCATAAATGTTATTTGAAGACAAGATGACATCCAATCGATAAAATATTGATCTGAATAGATTGGAAGTTGTCATGAAAGACCAAACACTCCTTACTAGAATCCTGCTGTCAGACAGAGGAGGATGAGAACCAGAGATTGTAGACTGTCACTTACCTTCACTGCTTCTGCGTGGCTCACTTTGTCAAGAGATCGGCCATTAGCTTTCAGAATCTGGTCCCCAACTTTTAATCCTTCCTCTTCTGCCAGTGAGCCAGGTTCTACCAGTGACACGTAGATGCCAATCCCATGTTCAATGCCGCCACGGATGCTGAACCCCAGACCCTCTTGGTTCCGGTTCCTTTTCAATATGACTTGGCGGACTTCAGGTGTTGAGGTCCCCGGGGTGGAGTTGCTGAAACCTGCATGTGCTCCAGCATACGGAACCCCAGGGGTTAGAATGGCTCCAAGTGTCTGCGTACTAAGTGCAGGCGCTGCCCCAGGCATTGGTGCGCTGGAGGAAGGAGCTGTCCCTGGTGCTGGAACTCTCAAGGCAGAAGCTGTCTCTGGTACTGAAATAGTGAAGGCAGGAGATGATCCTGTTACTGGGATACTGCTGGATGGGGTTGCTCCTGGAACTGGGTTGCTGAATGCAGGACCTGTCCCATATACTGGTGTGCTGAACCCTGACACCCCGTCAGATAGAACTGAACTATAACCAGATTGCCCAGTTGGCAAATCCTTTATATAGAGGCCTTCTGAGGTATACTGGTCGAATAGTAGTTGGTCAGAGCGTGGGATAACAAGGCGCAGCATGGGGAATAGCTGTCTCTGATCCTGAGGCCGCAATATGAGGCGTAGGGTCCTCACCAGATCATATACGTTTCGGCGAGAGTGGTACAGTCTCAGACAATGCAGAAGCTGCTCCCGTTCCTGGTCACTGAGCAGTCGGGTCAGGGCACCATGCAGCCGCCGAACATTTGAGGACAATACACGCCCCACATCTCCTGAGCTGATTGAACCAGAAGAGGAAGAATGGATGGAGCCTCCAGGAAAATGAAGGATGGAGCCACCTTGAGACTGGTGGATGGTTCCCCCCGGTGAGGGGCGAAGGGCTCCTGGTTCAGAATTCATTGCCCAAAGGCTGGAGGAGACGTCAGGGTATGTTGTTTTCAGCCACTTTGAAGGGATGAATCTTTATCATGAGGCACTTCCGCATACCAGACTTCCACGGGGTTATCTTCGCTGCCCAACCTAAAGACAAAACAAACACCGCTCAGTCTCGAGCTTTCTACTGTTCATGATGACCATCTGAAGACACTCTGTGTTTTTCCGTCTATGGCCCCTGCCACTTTCTAAGATGCTAAGCTGTCACTTTGCCACTTAACGCTTAAGAGCTCTGTTCCCCGATGCGCTCTGTTTTCCCAGTTCTCTCGCAGCTCCTGCCGTTAGCGTATCTGTATTGATCTCAGTATTTTAAGTGTCTCCTGCTGCTTTATTATGTGTCCTCCCCCTCCCAGTCTTTTTTTCAATTTCTCAAGGTGATCCTCTGGGTCTCGTGTGCTATCTGCAACGTATGAGTTCCCCGCACATAAACATAATGCAGATACATCTATTCTTCCTTCCCGTATTCGTCCATACTGTTTTACGGTCTCTCTGCTTATAACTAGCAGTCTCTGCACGGTATTCCCTCCTGGTCTATGTACATGGATCCGTTACCCATCACTCTCTGACAGTCTACGCACAGTTTCTGCATCTCTACCTCACGTTACACTTTAACAGGTGGCATTCAGTACCTCTTTCAAACTGGCGGCAGATGTCCTTCTCCCGATGTGAAATTGTTGTTTCGCTCTATTCGGACTCTCGTATGTCTCCGACAGTCTTTTCTACCTTCATCTCCACCTTTGTGTCAGACAGCTGTCTCTCCATCTGCGTCTTGCAATAGTAGATTCCTTCTTTCCTCTTGGTTCGAGTGATCTTTAGCCGGGATAAGCATTTAGCTTCGTAGACATATCTCTTCGGTGATCGTCGCTCTACCTCTTTGAAGAAGTATGCACACTCTTCTCTGCCTCCTCCTGTCCAGACGCAGGTCTCTTAAGTCAGCCTCGCTCCCCTTTATGTCCATACACTTCTGGACCCTTTGGGTGTCTCTTGCCTCTCTCAACTGGAGACCCTGTCACTCATACTGATTTGAGAGATGTGTCTCTTAGACAGAAGCCCTCACTTTCTCTCATTCTCTCTGCATTCCTTCTCCAGTCTTCATCAGAGTCGTGCCTGCCTCTCTCACAGCTCAAGCAGATGTCTCTAGTGACCCTGTCACAGGTGTCTCTCGGTGTATTTCTTGGTCTCTCCCGGATCTGACGTTTCCCAGTAATGTCTCCGTTGCTAAGAGACAGAGAAGACAACACTAATATGCATGGTGCTTAACCCAGCACAGCCGCTCGACTTGACAATTACACGAAGCAGCAAGGAGCTTAACCTCCTGTTATTTTGCTATGATCTCTCCCTGTAGTATACCCAGTACTTAGCCTTATACAGATTGCTGTGTGTCAACATTACACTAGGCGTGATACATACGTTGCAGCATGAATGTGTCGCATATACTAGAGGGGTATAAATATATGGCAGTATAAATATTCTTGCATGTTTCTGACGCATGTTGTATGTTAACATTTCACCGGCTGCATACACATTGATAAATAATATTACACAGGTATACACAGTGCCCAACCTTATGCAGGTGTCAGAGCCAGAGCTGCTGTTTATACATACACGTCTATCACTGTATGTTATCGGTATATTTTTATACTAAAGCCCGTCTGCACGGTACAGAGCTATAAACCTGTACAAGATAGAGCGCTGTAATGTCTGTACACTTGCATACTGCTGTACACTGTGTATACCGCAGGAGTCTAGTTAATAATAAGCAGTCTCATTTTAATGTAATCGTTTGAATTATCAGTTTGGCCCGCACACTTTGGGGGCTCCTGGTGCTTTCAATGATAATTTGGCTTCCACGCTGCCACCGGCAGTATAGCAGATGGTCTGTGTTGGCTACTGTAAAAGGAAGGTGGGGGCTCAGAGGGTTCACTTAAAATGACCCCGTAGTACTGCCACATACCTCCCAAAAGTCCCAGGGTGAGGGAAGAATGGGCCTATTGGGAGCATCCTCTGGAAGCTTTAAAATCAATGGAGATCTGTGCTGGAGAGCTCTCAATGAAGCTGCAGCTCCTACATGACCACCTTGTAATTCTCTGAATCTACCCACTTGTCCAAAACCACCCCACCTCTGGTCACACCCCCCAACACGGGTGTTCCGATTTGGACCCCTAGAATGTTGAGGGGCATGCTACCGAGGCAGCTCCTGCCCATGGGGGGGAGCAACGGAAACACAGTCCACAGTATAGTAACGGAAAAGCTGGACAGTGAGTGGTCCCAGGCACACGGAAAAAAACCCACATGAACCAGCCGAGCCACAGAAGCATATGCAGGTATACTCAGGAGGACCGAAATCCAGGAAGAGTCTGAACCAATAAATGATGCTTTTGATTTTCACGTAAACTCGGTTATACTTCATAGAACCATTTATCTTGACACTGATTTTTTAATGTTTAAAGGGATGTTTACTTTTGCCTTCCAGTCTTGCAATATCTTATTTTTTAATTAGAGTGAAAATGCATGGAGTTGAAACTGCATTATTTATGATTAAAATACACCTGGAAAGAACTCTTAACTGGATAATTACTTATGGAAATAAGCATATTGAGATGGCAGTTAGGAATATATATGGCATCATTTGATGTCACTTTACCAGCGTGTTGCCATCTTTACCGCTATTTGTTCTCATTCTTTATTTCCTCTGGGAAACGTCTTCATTTATAGTGGGTGTAAACACAGAAAGTTGGAACAGCTGGAAACTGATGTTCCATAAAATAAGTCTGACTCTGATTTATATTTTAAGTAACTACCCAGGGACTTCCCCTTGGATTTAACCTGAAGAAGACCCACCAACCTCAATACAATGTGGAGCATTGGGTTTGTCAAGTGTGGCTTTGACGAAACTCATCAGGAAAGGGTTGGCAAGCCACGTAAATGGGTGTGAAGTGCCCCACAATTAGAAGCCAGTAAACCCAGTGAGTTCCTAGATATGTTCGCTAGCCTGGTTCCCAGTTGTACACATACCTCCAAAGTGTCCACCAACAGTCCACCAACTACCCAAATCGCCCAGTCCCTTTTTATCCCTGATGTCCCTCTTTTCTTGGAGCTTAGGATGTCGTTGAGGAATTATTGTTCTACAACCCTTAAAGTCGCATAGAAATTAAATTGTATAAATAAAACACATTCTTCTTCTTTTAAAACCCCTACTTAGTTGCATAAATAGATAATCAACAGATCATAAATGCACGTGAAAAGTCTTCTTTTATAGGTTTTATAGCTATTGTCGCATTTCTACGCTCATTTTATACTCAGTTTATTCTTAATTCTGTTTCCTAACTCTTATTCCTATTGGTAACTGTATTTAACTCTTTGTGTTTTGTGAAAATGTAGCACTTAATAGCAAAGCAGGAACAGCGAGCCGGTCCGGAGTTACCCGAAACATTCCTGATTACACGGAACAAAGTAATTTCATGAAACTGTACCGTCTTCCCTGTTTTTACACCCACACTGGTTAGCGCTAGCAAAATACCACTATAAAATCTAACATTTCATTTAGTAAAGTACAGGCCATTGGATTTAGTGACCTGATCTGAGCAAATCCACAGCGCGGAAGCACTTAATTAATCCCAGCGATACACTTCATTGATTACAACCTACAGAGCAGCATCTCAATCAAGTTGGCACCTGATGGGGAAAGACGAGACTTGGGCAACATGCTTTATGATCCGTTTCATGAAATGTTGGGATAACGCATTAATTGCACTGTATTTTTCTTTAGTTGGTTCATTTACAGTATATATACATATATATATATATATATATATATAGTCTTGGTTGTTGACTGATCATTGATATATTTCATTTACTAAAACCTACAACCATCATTTTGTTGGATCTCACGGTTGCCAATCTTCTGCCTTTTTGTGTGTTTACAATATGGGATAAATTAATTGAATTTGTCGCCCAGGAAGCCTTAGGCACATTTCTTTAACGGACACAATATAGCCTCTTGGGCGACGAGGCTCCTGTTGCACCAAGCTTATGCTGACTGCTTAAAAGGGAGATCACTGATTCCCCCAACCGAGCCACCAACACTACGGAGGACTGAGAAGAGTCTGATAAGATACCAAAAACATGGTGCATGCCTGTTAATAAATAATAACAAAATGATGTCATCATCACCAGTGTCAAACGGTCTACTTGTGCATTAAGAGGATTCTGAAGGCCATCTACACCATTTGGGGGTTTACATTAATGTGTCTCCTTATTTTTAGAGGCTGGAATGGACCTTGGAACATCTACTGCATCATGATATAATAGCTATTAAACAATTCCTCCAGGACCGTTTAGTAGCAGGACTGTCAGAGGATTAACGTACCGTTACCCCCGAGGCTGCATGGGTGTAAAAGCTTGCATATTTCTTTTGTTTAATATGTTACCTTTTCCCAGCACGTCTACCTCTGAGGCTTCCTAGAAGAACTCAGCAGAGCAGGAATTTTATTTAATTAAAAAGTCTGGGGACAATTGCTGAAAAAAAGTCGGCTAACGACAAAACGAGACGAGAAGCAGCTCTGCAGAACAGAGTTAATTGTACCCCGGAAATTCATTTTCTTCATCGTTCTAAAAACGAAAGCGATGGCTGCGGCTGCACCTGTCACGCCGTCCCCAATGGAGACATTATTTTATCAGAGACCTCCAAAAGAGAGATCTCCAAAAGTCATTAACATCAGCAGAAAAGGTCAGGGGTAATTTTATGGGCAAATTCAGTGCTCGGTTGCAAATAGCTGCTCCAGGACAGACTCGGCCTGCTTATGATCCTTTCACATTTACCAAAACCACAGGCTCATGATACCCCAACCACAATTAAAGTGCCACCCTTCCCTGACGCAGCCCCTGTAAAAGCAAAATAATAAGATTTTTGGGTTGTTTTTAAAAAAACGTTGGGCACGTTTGAGTTCACAGGGCACCCTCTGCACGTTGGTGCCCCAGTCACCCACATAATTCACCTATATGGTCAGGATGAGACTTGGGCAATGATGGAAAGTTTAATGTTCATTTTCATGGAAAAAAAAGTCTTCCGATTCGACAAATTTTGTCCGTCTCCGCCTTTTTTTTGGACGAAATTCCTCCAACATTTTCGTTTTCGGAAAATCCCATTTGTCCACCCGGGTTGCCATGGAAACAAGAAATAAACGCATGGAAGAAGCTGAATTAAAATGGTGAGATTCTCCTCCTCTTAGCGTAGTTAACAATGGTGGTCGTGGCCCACATTCGTCTTTAGTTTCTCTCGTCCAATAATGTTCGTTCATTATTCGGACGAACGGACGTAACGGTAGAATTCAGCAGGAAATCGCAATCATACGAAAAAGAATGCGCAAGTCTAGTCGGGATGGCTCTCCACGTTTGCTGTTGGCTTCCCCAGAATAGTCCATACTATTTCAAAATATTCTAGATTCATTTACTTTTGGTAAAAATAGATCTAAGGTGGTTTTTAGCAGTTTAGTTGTGACTAATATATGTTTAATTATTATAATCAATGTTTTCAGTATATATATTTATTTATTCATTTGTTATCCTTTTTGCAACATAATTTCTAATTAGTTGATTAATTACTTTTCTCATCTTTAATGAAATCTCAGAATTTCAATAATCCCAATTCTATGTCCCAAAGCATGTTTTGGAAACATTGGCTATAATCCTAACCATATCAGTAACCAATTTCCATTTCAAATAGCTTGTTATTTTACATGGCAGAATCACGGCAGGAGATTATGGATAAAAACATGCGATGGATAAAAACATGCTTTCTTTTCCGCCTTTTAACACATCAAAAATACTCGGCTGTAAGGATCATCGCTGCCTGTGCTGATTATCTGTAAAAGGTTTCGGCGCACGATGGGATTTGTAATCTTCCAAAAGATAGAGTACACAGAATTATATATTCCTGATACTTTCCAGTGTAGCTGTTTCCCCCCCAAAATTAAGCTTTATAACTGGCGCTTGACGTGTATTCAGGAATACAAGCTACCACCTGCTGGGATAATGCATTATAAAATGATGTATATTATTCTGCACCGACTTTAACCCCTTAATGGCAAAGCCCGTACATGTACGGGCTCAAAATGCATTGTTTTCAATGGGTTTAGGGACCGCCTATTGTCCTTATGGGGTTAAAACATCTTGCAACGTGTTCAGATATATGCTGTATACAAATGGTAATGATTCCTCTGCAACTGTTTTGTAAAAGTTAAAAGAACAGCTAGAATCTATTCCTGCATGCGTGATAACTTGGTGACGGTTATTCTTTTTAATGAGAAAAAATAGCATGTACTGTTCTTTCAATCGTTGCTTTTTTTCAGTGATTTATACCCATTCCCAGCCCAAAAGTATTTTTCTCACCTATATTTTAAGAAAAAAAAACAGCATTAAACATTCATAATGTTACATGCTGTCAAACCAGTGCGTTTTTTAAAAATATATTTTCTAGGCAAAAAACACACTTAGAGCTAGTCTGAAATTAGCAATACATCGCTCTGGCCCCCTTCTCACAATCCCATTGTGCTTCTTTTTCCTTATCTCCCCTTCTCTCTATTCCTCCCCTTTCTATCACCTCATTATCTCTCCCTATATCATACTCTTTAGCTCTCCATTTTCATACTATCTTTCCCCTTCTCCCCTTTCTGAAGTCATGTTGTGTCTCTGTGTCTCTGATTAGGTATGACAGTCCCTTTTTCGGGTCCAAAAAGCCTCAGTCACTATTCCTCCCCTGTTGCCATCTTCTCGTAGCGCCAGGGGCGTAACTAGAAACCTCAGGGCCCCGGTGCGAGAATCTATCCCTTTCTCACTATCTCCCCTCTCCCTCCCTTCTCACATGTCATGTTAACATTGGTAGTACATTATGATTAAATATAAGTTAATATACTGTTTTGAAAATCTCTTAAAGATTCTGGTTGAAAGGAATTCCTGACCCTGCTGTGCCTAGATGCATTTTACTCAGTGAAATAAGTATTTGACCCCTTTGCAAAACATGATTTAGCGTGGCAAAACTCTTGTTGGCAATCAGAGGTCAGAGGTTTCTTGAAGTTGGCCACCATGTTTGAACACATCTAAAGAGGGATTTTGTCCCACTCTTCTTTGCAGATCCTCTCCAAGTTATTAAGGTTTCGCGGCTAATGTTTGGCAACTCGAACCTGCAGCTCCCTCCACAGATTTTCTACGGGATTAAGGTCTGGCTGGGCCACTCCATGACCTTAATGTGCTTCTTTTTGAGCCACTCATTTGTTGCCTTGGCCGTGTGCTTTGGGTTATTGTCAAGCTAGAATACCCATCCACGACCCATTTTCAATGCCCTGGCTGAGGGAATGAGGTTCTCACCCAAGATTTGATGGTACATGGCCCCATC